>CM021100.1:420345666-420484208 GCA_007115665.2 Sequoiadendron giganteum | reverse complement strand
CCTAAACAATGGGGTCGGTCTATTTGCTCGATGATAAGTGGGTCTGTCAGCAATCCTGCCATGCCCTTGACCAGCATATGGTGGAATGTCCAGGTAGTTGACTTTGAGGCCCAAATGGACCTCAACATACAACTGCTGAACAAAATATAATGGAATCTGGTCATTGTTTGGGTATTGACCATGTGTTGCGAGAAATCATGGGTAGGTCAATGAGGCCATATCACGATCAACACATCTAGTGACCTGGTATCCCCTAACCTTACGTGTATTTTGATAAAATGGAAAACAATTGGTTTTTATCATTTCTTTGGTCACAATATCTTGTATTTGTTTAAGGGGAACCTCACCATGTACTTCTTCCCGCATGCGGGAAAGAATAGCAGCTACTCTATCTGGAGAAAATGCACTTGTCCTCTCAAGTTCATCTCTTAGTTTTTCAAGACTATGCAATATTGACATGCATGGTTCAAAATATATCCCGGGGTTTACATTTTGTGCTAATGAGTCTTTCAATTTATTAATCTCATTAGTGGTATTTTCAAACAAAGATTCTGGAGGTGGAGCATCTGCATTATCCATGTTATGTATGTATGTGTACCTAAAGGAGCAATGAGACCTTAGTTTAAATAATATATCTAGATATAAGGAATAGAAATCTAAAAAAGTTCTAATAATTCATCTACTCATCAATAATATTTCCATACCATTAGTTCACAAAACATGTTCAACATCTATCATAGTTTTTAATTTAATCAAAACATTCACATTACTAGATTGCACAAAAAACATAATCTAAAACAATTATAAAATTTAAATTTACAAGTGTGCATGTGCACTCTAGAACAAAATGTGTCATTAAAAACAATTTAAAAAACATTGATAAAGGTTGCATCTAAGATTTATTTCCTACAACTAGTAATAAAGGGAAAACATTATTACTTAACATTGAAAATAAAAATGTTGAACATGAAAGCGAAAATGTTGCAAAATGTTATGAAACTCCTAGATTGAAAAGAGTAACATCATAGAAAAATAAGAATTCAAATTCAGAAATATTTTTGAATAATGTAGAAATGAACCCCATGATATTAAAATTATACTCCATGATCCAATTGTTGATAATATTAATAAAATTGATAACACACATAAAAAAATGAAAGTCATTGTATCTCCAAGTTACATAAGAAGAGAGAGGACCTTTCCCAATTAGAATACTAACCAAATTTTACAAGAGTGTGGTACAATTAAAATACCAAATTTATCTAAGGACTTATTAGATTTATTTTAATGTGTTAAGATACAATGATTGTAATTTCTATAAAAATCACGTTTAAATGAGAAGCGTTTATAATGCAGTGGGTTACCAAAGTTTATATCATGTACCCATTATGGAAGAAAAATGATCTCGAAAATAAAATGTTTGAGAAAAAGAGATATGAGATAGTAAAATACAATTTGAAGAGTGGAGGTGAAGATTCTAGATGTGAGTTGGTCACAAGAAGAGCACTGCACATTTTATTTATGATTTTAAGAATATTTTTTATAAGTATGCAATACATAGCCCCTATTCTTGATGGTTAGATCAACAAGTCAAGGTGTGCAAGGATTTTTCCTAATTGGAACTATTATAGATCTATAGTCAATTTTATACAAAATTACACATTGCAGCCACAAAAAGAAGTTGAATCATATTAATATTACAATTCTATTCAGATAAACTATTATTGTTCACATCACATATAGGCGTGCCCCTAATAGTAAAAAACAAAATAAGAAGATAGTTAGGGAGCACAATTTTTACATGTTAGTGATGATCAATATCATTCGTCATAGTATGTACAATATTGTTTTCAATATTTTTTTGAGTTATTACAAGAAAACATTGGTATTATAAAGGTTCAAAAAATCAATATTTGGTCAAATAATTATACTGATTAACCCAATTTAATGCTTGTGTATTCATATTGGTTTAGTAGAATACATGCAGAGAAGGTTATACCTTGTATTTGGATTTTTTTAAAAGGTGGGCTACCTTCTTCATGTGGAGGAATTGTGTGAATAATGTCATTATGTGGTTCATTGTACGAAGTTTTCTCTTGATGAGAAATAAATAAATACTTAGTAGAATAGTAACTAATATAATCTACAAAGTGCATAGTGTGATGTTTTGAAGTTCAATATATTGTACATAAAATTTAGTGGCATGATAGGAGGTGAAGGGATAGAGAGATTTGGAAATGCTAGAGGAATTTTATTGTTAAGTTGTACTATAGCAAGATCCACAAGAATAGGACCCTAGTTGGCAATCTTGTGATCCTCATAACTTAAGTATTAATTCATTTATTGAGCTATTGAAGATATCTAGTTCTTTTTCTTTTTTTTTGATAGTTGTAGCAAAATTTATTGATTATCTCTATGTTATGGTTCTATTTTTCTCTCTTTCAATGATTTTGATTATGTAAGAACAAAAAATGATGAATAAATTCATTAAGACTACTAATCTGGATAATTTCACATATGCTCCACATATACTTGCAACATATGCTCCTATAGAAATGGTGACTTTATATATTTTGAAATGTGTTTACTCTATATAATGATGTATGAGTCATTTTCTTAATCTTGGGGGTGTAGTGTATGAGAGTCTAGAATTGGATCCAAGATGGAGATTTTGTGTGATGAGAAGTGCCTTAGATCCTATCATAACGTGAGGTCCACTAAAAGAATGTTCTTAGTTTGAACACTATTTTTCTCTCTTTACAAAACCAAAATATATTGGGAATCATGAAAATAGTGGTGAGTACACTAGAATATCAATCAAGAGAGGCAAGTACATCAATCCCACAATGGTAAGTATGCTCAAAATTTGACTCATAGAATATGATGTCATTATAGATTTCATTATCTAAAGTTTTCTCTTTATGAGGAATAAATAGAGAATAATTGGAATAACTTGCCTAATGTAATGTACAAAGTATAGATAACTTGATGTTTTGAAGACATGGATATCTTAAAATTTTAATTGAATTATTTTTTGTAGAGGATGTGGTGTTGGGTATTTTTCTTGCAACCATCTAGATGTGAAGGAAATCTACCATAATGTCCCAGTCTAGGAATAATGTAGGCAATGGGGAAGTAGCCTATATATTTAGACTAAGGGGGAGAAAAATTAGAGTAGATAGAATGACTTGGATAAAGCCTCCTCTTCTTTGAGCCTTACTAAGTTTGGAAGTTTATTTCCTATAGATCTTAAATATAGGAACACAACTAATTTAGTATATAAGAGGTCTCTAATTTGGTAGCTAGTTCAAATGATGTGAAGTTCTAGATATAAGCAAGCTACTCATCCCTATATATATTTATTGTGTTTATCACAATAATAATTTACCTAATATTTATATAGTATCATATAAAATCCTATACAAATACTATGTATTGAATAACACTCTCTAGGGATTTAATAGCTTTATATTGCTAGATTTATGGATGATGGAATAAAACCTACTTCACTAGATAATATGACACTAACATATATATTTTTATTTTCTTTCTAAATGAATAGAATGTCCAACCCTCAACTATAAAATTTATCTTGAATACATGAAACCTTAATGAATTGAATAAAATACTAACATTCAAATCAGTCTAATGCACTTGGATTTATCATTTAGAGCTTACACTCTCAAATTCCCTTTTACCCCAATGATGCACCCTAATTTAGAAAATTTTCTCATCCTAGCATGAATTACATAGTGTAACATAATTCTATAGCACGTCTTAGATGCAAACTAATAAATAATTAATATAAAGAACAAAAAAAACAAACTCAAAGATTCCATGAATCCATAAAAAAGCTTAAATAAAAATGGAGGTCCATAATACACAATTATAATAAAAGGTTTCTTATATGACCTTAATAAAGGACAAATCATCGAGATGTTGAGATTAATGTATCTATATGACCTTAATTTTTTTATAAAAATATAAAAGGCCAAATTTTTGACTCTAAAAGATAGGAAAAGTATTCAACTAGGTGTTGGGATTTCTGGGAGTATGAAATAATATACTAGGGAAAAATAAGGTCGAATCCTCTAGCTTTATATATTTTTATTTTTTGGAGAATGAAAAGATGGTGTTAGTAGGTATGTCTCAACAGGTAGTTACTATAAAAATTGATGATGTTAGCATCATATAAAGATGGCATTATCATGATTTTGACATTGTGAAATAAAAGATGGATAAAAATTTAGACACATGGAATCAATTCTAGAACTCTAAAACACAATATTTTTTTTTAATAGTAGAGGATCAAGATAATAGGGGTTAGAAAGGGATGGTACTTAAGGATTGGAAAGACTAAATTCCCAATACTAAAATGAGTAAATACAAATAATAAGATTGTGAAGTTGTTGGGGAATGATTGAAATGACACGATGGTTGAGAGATGAAAAAATTGGTGCAAAAATACTTATAGACATTTGGATTAAAATGGATTGGGATTTTTAAGTTTAAAATTGAAGTACAATAGAATCCATACTTAGATAAATTTAACAAAGGTTGAAAGTGGATTATCAAGATTAGTTGAAAGATTATACTTTGAGGATGAAGCCCAATAGACCAATGGAAAAAGAAAAATGGAGATGGTAGAGATGAAATATTGGTATGCAAATCCATTAAAATAACAATATGATAATTGATAGAAATTCATGAAAATGACCAACACAACTTCACACATAGGATATTTTTTTAATTTTTAGAAATTGAAGCATCTTGAACTTGTAGGGGACATCACCAAGTAGATATTTGAAAAGAATTTAATAGAGGAAATTATAACAAAAATTCAATAGCCATTCTACCTCTTCCTTACTCAATCACCTTAAGTCTAGATTCCTTCATGATTTATTTGTAATAAGCCTCCTATAATCACATGTAGCTTTTTCATTTTAAGGCACAAAGATGTATTTTAACTAGTATTTAAATCTATATAAGAAATTAATTACTCATAAAATAATTAGTTTTATTAGCATATGAATCATCCTTTGTTATCACATCATCTACATAATATTGGTGTGATCAACCTAGATCAACTTGTGTTATCAGTTTAATTAATTTCTATTCTTTGGCAAACTTCATAGGCATGTTTTATATGTCAAATTATTATAATATAGTGGTCCATTTTTCTTGTTTTTTTTCTCTTGATTTATTCTACTAAGAAAGTCCTTTACTACTACATGTCAAAGATTACTACAACTACTTTACTATTGAAAATGTAATTAAAAGTTAATCAATACTCACACTAAAGCATAATCTTGCTTCAAATTTGGATAATTTATCTTTGAATCTTTGAATGATACACTCATGAAGGCTACATGCCTTTCATTTCCTAGGTTTCTCATTTGAATAAGAATGGTTGTACAATGTGGTCAAATGAAAATGAGTATATGTAGAATAGTTTAGAATAGTTTGGGCTTGTAACCAATATAGGGGATTCAAAAAATGATTTCTTGATTTATTAAAATGCCTTAGCTTACATTTTCCACTATATTTTTGCATATTTCATCATCTTGGCATTTAGTGGCCTCATTATCTCTAAAAAACCTATTTCGAATTTCTTTATAAAGTTAATCTTACCAAACCAATAATTCAATTCATTATTTCTTGTTGAAGGTTGTGAGAGGATCTTGTTTATGCTTGAATACAAAATGGATTGTATACCTTCCTTGTTTAACTGTCTTTTCCTTCTTTATCCATTGGAATTGCATATAAAAAAATAGATTGAATACAAAAATGGATTGAATAAAAAAATGAATTGAATACAAAAATGGATTATATACTCAACTATTTATATTCTTCTAAGTTCTAGATAATGAATTTGTTGAAAATGCTTTAAAAAATTTCAAACAAATGCAATTGAAGCCATGAATTTTGCAACAAAATGAGCTATGGAAAACCTGAGAGGATGTGTTGGAGGGTTCGCTCAAAGGTGAAGTGTTTGCACGATTGTTTTTTCTTCGCCAGTTTGCTGCACACACCTTGTTTGTCGTATGCCTCTATCACTGTTCGCTGCTTGGTAAAAATGATAGGGATGATAGGGTTTTTTTGTTTTAATCTGTATTAAGGGGGTTCAACCAAACCCTAGTTCGGTCGAACCCCTTTATTTTATTATTTACCACACATAAGTCAATGGGGTTCGGCCGAACATATGGTTTAGTTGAACCCTGGGGTTCGACCGAACCAACATAAAGGTTCAGGTGAACACTTTGGTTCAGCTGAACCCCTTCACTTTGTGTAGAGGGGAAAATCAACTTTTCCCTTCCTCCACAAAAGTGTTCACCACTTATGTGGGTTCACCCCTTATATACATGTCCATAATTACTCAATTTAATTTTTTGGCATGTAGGCCAACTAGATTAGAACTAGTTTCCAAAAGGATGAACTTTAAAGTATGATATTTGAATTTTAAATTTGGTGGATAATTTATGTTATGTAGTCTAGTTCTTGTTATTAAATGACCTAAAAACATAGACTAAAATGATCTATAATCACATATAGATTTTGAGTTGAGTTTGATTCATGTGGCAACATAAATTAAATTGATAATATGACTGTAGATTGATGCCATATAGAAAGTGACATAAAACCAAAGTGGAAATGTAGAATTTATGAACATTTTATTCTTTACAAGTAGAAATTCTTTATTAATAATTTTTATATTTAAACCATTTATAATATATTTTTTAAACATTATCATGTGTAGTGTTGTCTAGTTATCAAGGCTCATATAATTAGAAGGCACTATTCTACTACATTTTACCAAATCAATATTCTTGAATAGTTAATTATCTCTATTCTTAAAAGTCTTTCTAAAAAAAGGAAATAAGATGTATGTTTTATTTTTATTTTTGTTCTTTTATGAATATAAATAAAATCATCTTAGTACAAGTTGACTTCGATTGTGGTTCATGTATGTGAAACCCTTTTTTTAAAATTTTATGAACACAAACCATTTTTTTTAATTAGTCGATAAGCTAAATATAGTGTGATATTTGACCTTGAAACAAGTTTCACGCCTGCAAACCATTGTTGAGTCATCAAAAAACAAGTTTCAATTGTCATTTAATGGTAAAAGCCTCCCAAATATAGGTAAAAGCCTCCAAAACCTCACTTATCACATAAAAGCTAAATAAATATTGTTTTGACAACTAGATGGGAAAATTCTAGATAATAAATAATACTTAATTTCTTTAAGGAAAAACTCTAGATTTGTGTAAGTTTATTTCATTCCATTATTTAGCATTTATTATTAATTTTTTAATCTAGCCACATGCAACTATAATTTGCATGCACAAACATGTACTCTCTAACATATTAACATACATATAGTTTTCTATCAGTGTAATCCTTGAACCTCCTTTAGATGCAAGTGCTAGTTTGTATTAACTCTACACTATAATAAAAACAATTCTATACATAATGAATGGAAATTTGTATGGGTTTTAATGCTCTAATTCTATTGGTATGAAGGTGATTATGTGAGCTAAAGAGTGATGGTTCTTGGGATATTTGATATTTAGTTAATTATTGGAAATTTAAGATGGGAAAATAAAAAAATAGTTTTCAAACATTTTTAGAAAGATGATTTTTTATTAATTTGTAGGGAAAACTTGTTTGATTATGTATTCTATATTACTTTGTATGAAAAAATTGAAGACTAATGTAATTATTGAGAATTATTTTATTTGTAAGAATTCATAGATGACTTTTGCTTATCTAATCATTAATATGATTGTAAGTGAATGGATAAATAGTCCATGTAGGTGTTGCCATGGATCCTTTTTGAACTCAAATAGTTTCTAATCTACATTAGATTTTAATTTAAATGAACATTTAATTTAAGAACCTTGGTTTGAAAATTTACTTGCAGTATCTTTGAGTGTCTATGAGTTAGTTTATTTTAGATTGAGACCTAGTATCCTCATTTAAACATGCCTATGTCATTATTCCAAGAGGGAAAACATAGTTTATACCATTTTTCAATTTGTGATATAAAGTTTTGCTAATGTAGGACATCATATAATTCTTATAATCATGATAATATCATTTAAATTTTGTACAAAGGTTAACTAACTCATGTACTATATTTTCATTAGTATTTGGGTTTAATAATCTGCCCAGTCTTGGACAACTTGACAAATATAATATATCTATTACTGAAATTTCATCATTATCAAGCTAGTTTATACCATACTATTTAAGGATGTATACACACCTGTTCACATATACTGGAATGAGAGCTTATTTGCATACACATATGAATATTAATCTTCTTAACCCAACTAGGTTTATAAGCTCAAATTCAAATAAAATAATCCTCAATCTGTTCTTTCAAACTAAATAAATCTCTATTCTTTTGTTCAGAGAAATAACAAGACATTTGAATATGAGGTATGGGCAAACCAGATGTGAACATGCCTGTGAAGTTTTTGCAAATCTACACTTGCGAAAACTTTCAGCTAAAACTAGCCAAAAACACTGCAAACCAGTACGCTACAGGAGAGAATAGAAAGTGCAACTAAAGAAAGAACAGTGCTATTCAAAGACTAAACTCCTACCACTGTCACCAATCAACTCCTCTCTTATTCAGATAGAGTCCTTCTGCAAAAATTCTTTTTAAGACTTAAAAATTCTACCTCTTCTTTTCTTTATTCGTTCTCCTTACAAACTCCACGTGATAAGGAATAATCCCGATAATTAGAACTTATCTCCTTTCCTAAGTCGGCTTCTATGCAGTCGTTAACCATTTTGCATTCACTTTTCAACTTTTCTTTTCCTTTTGAAAAAGCAAAAAATATGTCTATGAAACTTGGCATGCTTATCTCATGTCCCCATGCGGCTGCTTAGCTTATTTTGACTAGTAGCCACTGCTCAACTTATTTAAGAGTTATTTGTGGAGCTGATGGCCCCATTAATGTTTAGTTTTTTTGCTTATTTTTAAGTAGTCAGCTTAAATTTGTATCAATAGTATTAATAATAATTTGTACAATAAAAAATTAGAAAAACAAAAACAAAATCAAATATTAAAAAAAAGGGAAAGAAATTTATGGGAAAGAAATTTATGGAGCCACGTGGATTTTTAGAAATATGCAGTTGCTGCTTATTTCCACCCCCCCTCTTTTTCCACAACTTATTTTCAATTCCTAAACAATAGCTGCTCCATTAAAATAGGAAAAGATTTCAAATTAACCTTTCCCAAAAAAAAAATTTATGCATGGGAACACCTCTGCTGCTTAAATTTAAGTAGAAAATAGAGTTAAGCAGCCGCATGGGGACATAAGGTTACTGTCTTCTATTCTTTTCTCCAAGTAAAGAAATTGTTCACCTCATTTTGAGGCTCGACCTCCCTTACTAAATGCCACACTATGATTTTGCGATAACTACTAACTGTTTTTCAAGCAACAATATGGCTCCACTAATTTTTTTTAATAATTGCTATCTAGAGATAACAATGAGTCACCCCCCTTGAAGGCTCAACTCCTCCTTTAATGCCTACAAATTTGCTAAATGATTTATGCCATTTAAATGACATTTTAAAACAGTTTAAAAGAATAACTATCTACAACTTTATCCACCATGTTTTGATAGTGATAAGTTTTGGTGAATAGAGCATTTAAAATCATAAATTATTATCACTTGAGTGGCCACTAAATAGTTGAAACAAAGGTGCCACAATGGCACAATATGCCACTGCTCAAGAAACCGATTCACAAAGTCATAAGAAAGCAGCTTATATTACCCCAAATATTGCTTTCCTTTACTCCATATTGTCATGGTTTCATATACTCTTAAGCACATTTAAGGATTGGTTCAAAGCCGATTTAAATAGGAAACACCATCGCCCTATTTTGAAGGAAATGATGTTTATTAAATATGCCAACTTCGCCACTATTTTGTGGCTTACACAATTAAATTTTTAAAACGTAAATGATTCATACAAGAACTATATGGCCACAACTTCTCTAGCCGTTTTTAACATACCATGTAAACATAGTTCGTATATATATATATATTCATTGCCACTTAGTGGCATTTAAGTTGGAGTATAATAATTATATAATATATATATTCTATATATATGTATTTTATACGATATTCTTAAAATACAATTTACATACATATATATAGGTATATTTATATAAAACAATATTATAAATCTATCGTACATAAGGATTCCTATATATGCACATATATATGTACTTTCCTTTAAAACCTTACATATATATACATCTATATATATTATATACATATAATATTTTACCGATTGATTAAATATTTTAAGAATAAATTTATCTTGCTAAAATAACAAGATCATTAAAATGATTACCATTGATAATACATAATGATGGTACTTTAACTTAGTACTAGAACAAGATGTACCGTTTAGGTTGAACTTAACAATTTTAGATATATGACTCACCTAAAATTGGTACTTGAAATGACCCGACAAGGTTTTCAAATAACCTAAGTGAGTGTGTGTATCAACTCAAATAGAAATACTAAATGATTTGTAGACCAACTCCTCTCTTGGGTGATACTCTCCTCTCCCTCTAGAGCACATGAACTTTCCTACATTTCACTTAGAGTAACATTCACATAATTGGATGTTTACATTTATGAAATAATCAAAATATTGTTTAAGTATCATATAATCGTTTAAAAGTAAAAACATCACATTTCAAATATTTCATCCAAATGTTAATACCATAGTGACATCATCATGCATTAAAATTGTATTTGAACATAAAATTTAAAGCAATTTGGTAATTCAAAATGGGGTGTAACATATCTTCCCCCATAAGGATCATCATCCCCAATGATTCAATGTATCATAACATATACCAATAACAAAATTTGTTTCTCATGAGTTTTCAAAAGCATGAACAAGATGAGGAAAGCTTTGTTTAATATCATTGTAATCCTCCCATGTAGTATTGTGTTTTGCATACTAGTCCCATTGGACCTTGCTTTGAATGACCTCTCTATTATGTAGGTGGAGATTGCATATTTTTAACACTCTAAGAGGCTCAAGCATTACCACTCCTAGATTAGGTACCTATAATGCATTCCAATCAATGACATGATTACCACTTGGTATATATTTCTTAAGGTAAGAAACATGAAAGATGTTGTGCATCCTGACAAGAGCTAGTGGTAGACTAGTCTTGACATGAATAGGTTGACTTCTTTGAGAACTTCAAAGGGACCCACATAATGAGGAGCTAGTTTGGATGACTTTCCAAACTTAATTGAACTCTTTTGTGGTTTGACTCTTAGTAAGACTTTTCCCCCTACTAAGAAATATCTTGGTATGTAGTTAGCATTAACATAGCTTTTTTGCCTATCATTCACTTTTACTAGCCCTTTTTTGATCAACTTGATCTGCTCTTTCATTTCTGATAGCATTTCTAGACCAAGGCTAATCATATTTTCTAGCTTATCCTAGCTTATAGGAGCTCAATACTTTCTTCCATACAATGATTCTGAAATGACAAAAAAATAGATGTTGGGTTGGCGTTGTTTGTTTGGGTATTGTAAGGGGTTTCACCAAATATAGAACTATTTTCCTTTATTTCATTAGGAAATGAAATCGACACAAAGAATTGACTTACAACCCTTAGGTGAATCAACTCAATGAGAGAATCTACTGATTTCATTATGATTGAGGATGGGGGTTTCAGCTTAAACACCACTTTTGGGAGAAAAACTAAAAAATAGTAAATCTACTCAATTATGCCCATTCAAACTTGAAACAATAATTTAAAGCTCAATACTAAAAGAAACAACAAAATTTCTATAGATCTGAGAAGGGTTAGATATTGTGTACTAGTCACCAAAAGTCATTTTCTGAAGGCAAACCGGGAATCGTTCACCCATGGGCTAATGTGTCTTTTCTTAGGATTTTCAAACAACTTTTGGGAGCCTTTGATGTCATTTTGTAGCTTCTATTTGATCTAGGTTTCAGTGTCAAAAAGTTGGAAATCAGATCTGTAGTTGAGTTTTTGTGAATTGAAAACAACTTTGACAACTTTTTCAATTTTTCTCATCAAGAGATCTTGAATCCTTCTTCACCCTAAGACCTTTAATACAAATACAAGCGGAAAAATTGTTTGTTTTTTTATGAATGGGGGTTCACCTTTGTCAAATCCCATTTGGGTAATTAAACCTTGAATTGAAATAATGAAATAGGAAAAGAATTATTAATGAACAATACAATGTTGTAACTCACCAAAACCTTGAATAAACCTTTGGAAATTTGTAATATTGATCTTGATCTTACATGAAATGGCTTCAATGGATGTGGATCTTGATGCTTGAGATATGACTTGAATGCTTTGACTTGATCTTTGAAACCTACATCATAATGTTAGCTCCAAAAACGTGCGTGATGCTTAAGAATTTGACATGATGCTTGAGATCTTGATTGCTACGATACATCACTAATAAATCTGCTCTTGAATGCATTGACAATAATATTTTCTCATATGAAAGTTTCCCTCTTGCTAGATTGCTTCTTGAAAAATTCTAGGATTTGAATGATAAAATAGCCTTGTATTTATAGATATGTATCCTTAATTTCCCAAAAATCAAACATTGCAAGCTGACATAAAAATTTGAATTTAGGGACATTAAAATACCGCCAAAAAAAATTTCAAATTCAGGTTTAAAGGCCTAGGGAGGACCCATTCGCCCATGCCCAAGCAACTACTCCTAGAACAAAAATTGCTCAAGGTAAAGTTTTATGTGTTGGCATTAATTATTTTTGGGTTTCCCCTTCAAAAAAATGTAATTTATTAGACTTATAAATGTAAAATAGGGCTTATTAAGGCATAATTAATTCCATTTTAATTAAGAGGGCCCAAACAAAGTGTGAAAATGTAAAGCAATAAATTTTCCTACACTACATTTAGCACCCACTTTAGTGAGAGGATGAGCACAAGCGCAAACTCATACTAAAGTAGATAAATATGTACCAATAGGTGGTCCAGGCATACAAATGTTAGTGAGATAGGATATTGACAAATATCAAGGAGGTGGCCAAGCCCTCAAGTTCAAGATCCTGTGGAAAACCAACATAATTGTGACTGATGAATTTAGTATAGGCTAACTACACTTGATTCATGAGGATTCAAAGTCTAATTAAGCCACTATGCATTGGTCCCAATAAGATCATTCAATGCAAACTAAGCTAAGAAGCCATTAAAACTAACATATTAAAAAATGAAAGCTTAATAAACATTTATTCCAATCCATTGAAACGTATCCTATTGAGGGAGTGGTGTCGCATTAATGCGGAATGGCGACCCTTTCCCAATCCCTTGGATAATGAGCTTGTTTCGATCAATTCTATTGGAGAGAATCAATGAAACCAATGAGAGATGTGTATGAAAACATGATTTAAAAGCTAAATTAACATGATGAAAGTTAATTTAACATGATATGTGCTAAGATGACTGATATGGATATATGCAAAGCTATTTTAAATGTATTCAAGATTTGAAATATTAAAACCCTAATTTCAAAATATGTTAAATAGATGCACCTAAGTTACCATGGAAGCCATTAATGGAAGATAAGCTACTATGATACAAGAAATTAACCTAAAATTCCTTTTAGAACACAAAATATGGATGCAAGAAGAGAGTGATTTTAACAACATAATTTTACTAATGAAAGATGGATGGATGAATTTCAATAACATAAGTTTTCTCTGTAAAGGTGGATCCCTATTCAATAGATGCAAGCTCTATTTATAGAATATGTAAAATGAAACTAATGGCCAAGATCGAAAGGATCAATCAACAGTCAGAATGAAAGGAAGATGGAGGCATGGATCATGGATTCCCATCAAGGGTTGAGGATGCAAGATTATATTTAATCATGGGTTTACATTCATCTAAAAAAATGCACTTTCAAAAATTACACAACAAGTCTTGTTGAAAGTCTGTTAATATTCCCTTTTTCAAATGAGTGAAGAAAGAGAACATTCTCAAAGAATATTCTCATGGGCAAGGAAAATTAGATATTTAGTTAATTAAAACCAAATTTAAATGTGCAAAGGGGAAGGAATATTCCATGAGAATATTCCCTTTTGGAGGAATGTGCAAAGGAGGAATATTCCTTGTTCCCTTGAAAGTGGGAGGATTAGATTTAATTAGTAATTTGATAATTACATAAAGTTTTTGGAACCTCTAAAAATGGAGGAAATTTTGCGTGTGTGATTGACTTCACACCCACTTTTAAAGTAATTCCACCCAAGGATAACCCTAAAGATCTCAATACAAAGCAGATTGAAATCTTGCAATAGGGTTGTCCTAAGGGCTGAAGATGATTTAATGAGGGATTCACCACCAAGTTTAAACTTGTAAAATACAATGAAATGCAAGATGCAACACTAAACCCTAGTTTAATGCAAACTAACTCTAAATGACCTAAAAAGATGAATGAAATGCAACAGAAAATTGCAAATAGAAACCATGCACCTAAAAAACTTGTGGAGGGTTGAATGAAGACTAGAAATGTTGTTGATCCTAAAATTTTAAACTTCTGGGACTCATTCGCCATTCTGGGCAAATCAATCCTAGTTCTGTATTTTTGCACAGGAGCAAGTTTTGGGAAAATGAGCATCCAAATTTGCAAAATTATCTAAAAAACACGTACAATGGGACTCATTCACCACAAGTGGCGAATGAGTCCAATTTGGATTTTCTATAAATTCAAAGTTTGAATCTGCTCTTCCCAATCTACTCAATATGTTCCTCCAAGTTCTCGGATTTGAAACTCTTATTTTAGGGTTGTAGATGACCTTTTTGTGAAGTTTATGACCTTGCAAGTGGAGAGAAAACTCCAACAAGATTGAAACCTAATCTTCAAGTCTTCAATGCACCTAGATCTGCAATCACACAAAGAGAGAGAGAGATAAAAACTTGTTGATTGTTAGGGAATAGGGTTTTCCCTTGGTCAAACCCCTTTTAGGTAATTAAACCAAAGGATGAAACAATGAAACAAGGATATGAAACATGAACATAGGATATGAAAAATAAATAATGATACCTTGAATGGTGTCTTTTCAATGATGTCTATAAATCTACAACTCAACATGAAATGGCCATGAAGGATGTAGATCTTGATCTTGACAATAGGTGTAGAACAATGCTTGATTTTGGATCTTCAATGCTACATCACAACACTAGATCAATAACATGCTTGATGATTGATATTCTTTACATGATGATGGATCTTGAATTGCTGCAACAATTGATGAAGAATCTTACCCTTGAATGCCTTAGAAATGATCTTGAAAGCTATCTTGATGACCTTGTGAATACTTGGAATACTGAACTCTTGCTTGCTTGACTTGATAACATGAATGCATGATCAAATAATGATTTGAGAGATAATTTATATATGAAGTCCACTCAAATGGCCATTAATTGGATCCCCAAGGCTGACATGGAAGAGATTTGAATTAAAAACCCACTTTTCTCATTGAGAACCCCAAAAATAGGCCAAATGGGACTTATTCGCCATCCTGGGTGAATAGGTCCCACAAGGGCTATTTTTGGTCCTAAAGTTTTGAGTCAAGAAATTAAGCTTATATGTTAATTTTATTGAGTTTTTTGATTAAGATATGCCTTGGGATGCACAATATGGGGTCATAGAGGCCTATTAATGGTGACATAAAGGTTATAAATGCAAGGGGGCCCAAAATCCAATGTGAAAGTGTAAATAATTACACTTTACAATATTAAAGTAAGGCGAAATTGAGTCTATTTTTCTTAGAAGGGCCCTAAATCCCATGTGTGAATGTGTAAAACAAATTATAACACTAGATTAGGTCCACTTTAGTTTACAAGCCTCCTAAATTTAATGTGAAAGTGTAAATAAATATATTTTACAACATTAAATTAAGGAAAAGTTAAGTTAATTTAGCTTAAAAAGGGCCCAAGACCTAATGTGGATGTGTAAAACACCTCACAACACTAGACCAAGGAAACATTAAGTCCAATTTATCCTTAATTATTCCCAAGTTAAGTGAGGAAAAGGGATACGTTTTTGGTGGTTACATCTAGCTCCCACTTTAGTGAGAGGATGAACTTTCTTCAAACTCACACTAGAGTAGACATTCAAGAGGGGTCCAAGTGTATCGATGCAGATGATCTAGGATAACAAATATCGAGGATGCATTCAAGCCCCTGACATCTAAGATCCCAACTCAAATCGACATAAGCATAAAAATGACATGCACAAAGGTGTATAATATGCAACAAAACAAGATACAAAAACATGCAATGTTAAGAACTAAAAGAAATAAAAATAAGTAATAGAAATGAGGTGGATAAAAGATGTGCTCACTCTAGGGCCATGGAACATTAGGTCGTCTACGGGGTGAGTTGTCCCAAAAAACTGGTTTAGTGATAAATTCATGACAATTTGTTGGCTTCTCACTGTATAATGAGAAATTTATCCCCTTGTGTCGGCTTCCCATCATACTAACCATACCAAAGTTTTCCTCCTAATAAATTTGATAATGCACCAAAATGTAATGCTTTTTAATGTCATGTAAAACATTTGTTAAAGAGGATTTTGCTCTGCTCATATAACAGTCTTCTCCTTAGGGAGCATTGTGCCTAGTGTCTCCAAGAGAGGACAAGTCAAAATTGTCAAATCATCACCCATGGGATGCCTCATTTCCATTATGCCATGTTAGTTGATCGATCACTCTTGGACATCATCAAACCCAATGAAACCTCCAAGAAGAGGACACATCACAAGAAAAAAGAAAAATCGTGTTTTGAAATTTTTCCAAAAGATGTCATCTATGTATGCCCCCACTTTAAAGTGGTTGCTACACCATCACTATGAGAAATTGCTTTAAAGTAGCCAATGATAAAAGCTAACATGAAAGAAGACATGAGAGCCAACTTTGAAAGCCCTATGCCAACTCATATGTTTTTGAATTGAACAACATTGAATGAATAAGTATGTCACATGTGAGCCAACTTAAGGCATGTTGTCCACATCCCAAGCTTGCTCTTATACATACATGAAAGGGAAGGAATAAGCTGGCTCCCTACCCCCTCAAGAAATTGGGCAAAAATTTTGAATTTTGGGTTGATTTCTCGACAAAGGTTAAATATAGGTGTAGGTGTTAAAACAAACCTCAAGATGCCAAAAATATGGCCTCCAAAACACAAAAAACAGCTCAAAATAGGTTGCATAGTGTGAAAATAGGTAAGACAGGTCAAAACCCTAGCTTTTGGCTCAAATTAGGGCCAAAAACCCTAATTTTCAGGCTTAAATAGGTGAGAAGCGTTACACTTCCAATTCATTTGCTCATTCATCCCTTAGAGATTTGTGCATTTGGAGCTCTAATACCTTGGTGAAATGGCTCATCATGTGCTTCCTTTTCACATTTCAAAGTAGGTTCAAGAGTACCAACACCGAGCAGACATAGGACCATGGGTATGTGACTCAAAACCTAACTCAATTTTCGTATTTAGGTGCGTTTAATATGGGCTCATAATTAGGTGTTTAGGCACGTCACTATATAGCGATGCACAAGATGCGTCAAAAGCATCACTATTTATATTATAGCAATGCACTTACTTTTTAGTAGTGCACCACCATTTTTTTCTCTGGTGACGCATTTGATTAGGGTGTCACCATTCTAATATAATGATGCATTGGATTTCTAGGTTTAGTGTCACTCACTTGTGGTGGGCAGCACACTTTCCAAATAGTGGCGCACCCATGGTTTTAGATATAGTGATGCATAAGAATGCTGATTTTCTATTGAGCACAGCGACACGTGTTGCTAAATTGGCAACACACCCCAGAAATGGATATAATGAGGCACACCAAAATTAGTGATGTTATTGATTTAAGTGATGCTTTTGATGTTCTAGGATGCAAAGTCTCAGATTTTTATCACTTTTTTGACTTTTTGGAAAACTTACATTATGTGAAATGCATGTGGGAGGATCCTCCACTGTTGATGTCATGAGAGCACTGTTCTAAAATTTTGGAAGCAATGAGATACTTTGATGACAATGACATGGAGCAACTGGGTATGCTAGGATTAGGATTCATTGCTTTCTTGCCCAAGGTCTAGGCCCATCGTTGCCATGATGATGACACTGATTGAGAGGTGGCATAGCGAGACCTCTTCATTTCACTTGCTCACTAGTGAGCCCACTATTACACTGGAGGATGTGTGGTGCATATTGCAATTTCTTATTCATTAAGAGTGTGTCATATATGACACAGATGCCAACAAAGATGCATGTTGATCACTTTTATACAGATGGAAGATTATCCTTGTGAGCTCATAGATATATCTTGATGTATATCGTGGGTGAGTGCCTATCTTTAGAATTTTCATAGTTGCACTAATTTTTGGTGTCATTGCCCTAGATCAAAGAGGTAGAGGTTTCAGTCCTAGATGGGGAGTACCATGTGAGGGGATGATTACGAGGACTGTGATGTATGCATTGGGTCCAATTTTTCTTGCCTCCTTGTACCACAACATGCATCGGGTGATGTACTACAAGGGCATGGGTATAGGGGCAGGTGTTACATTGCTCCATATATGGTCTTACGAGCATATTTAGTTTTTAGGCCCTTGGTAGTTTTAGCGGATATTCATGAGGATGAGCCTGTCATCATCAGGTACAAGTTGTTGATGAATCTCCAGCATACAGGCCCTATAGGTTTACCATATTGGCATAATTTCATTTATGACATGACTATTTTTTCATGGAGGCCATGGCTACAGGATCCACCTTGGTATGACAATTAGCAACAACTATATTTTTCTCATCAGACTCACTACCTCCAAGGGAGGTGCAGTGGGGAGCACAGATTGACCTTGTAGTGGTGATCAATGAATTTAGACAACTTGTCCCACAATATTGGGCATATGAATAGAGCATACCAGATGCGGGGACCACCCTAGTTTATGATGCTATGTTCAGGCCACCTACCCACCTAACAAATCTAGCAGAGGGATGCCCCAAAGGTAGAGGGAGAGGCAAAGGCCGAGACAGGGGTAGAGATGGTGGCCAAGATGGAGGCAAGGATGGGGACCCACGCTGTGGATAGCAACAACTAGAGCAGGTCAAGGCACAAATAGTCTTAAATCTACCTTACAATCCCACACATGTTCTTCTTCTCACATGTTGTCCAAGCATTTTATCCTAGATTTTAACACATTTTATGTTGTGTTCCTTTTGATGCCTCTTCCCCACCTATTTGTTCTCTAATGTATGTGGTATTCTTCATGGTGTGGGATTAAGGAGGTTTATGCATGCTTACCCCAAGGCCTCCCTTTCTTCCCCTTGGTCGCGCCATCCTCTCTCTCTTTCTCTTTTGTCATCATTCATTTAATGGTTTATCATTGCCTAATTTCCTCACCGCTTAAGTTTCTCATGACTTTTCAAATATTTTATTTTTTAATTTCCCATAAGCATGACCTTTCATTTTATTGCTTCATCATTAATATTTTGAATTTGGCTTCACCTTTTCATGTCCATCTTCCCTTCTTTCGAATAATCAATTAAATAAATTGATTTATATTTATAAATAATGATTGAAAATCAAATGCCTCCTATGATCAATTTGTCATCAAAATGACCAAGATATATATTAAATCCATTAAATATCAAAACTCTTGGTCAGAGTTTCAAATTGGATGCATGACTATTTTAACAATCAATGTCAACCAACCCTCGACAAAAATGATTGAATTTCCTAAAGAGAAAAAAAAGAAAAACCAAAATGACAAAACCAAACTGAATTTTTTTTTGTCGATGTCAATCACACGTTGCCCTGGATGCTCCTACATCAAACACACTCGGTAAGAAATTTGTGAGAATGGGATCACAAAGGTGGAGCTAAGTGATAGAATCACTCTTCTATATTGTGAAAAATTTATAATGAACTCCTTCACTGATAGCCTGATGTACTTTTACAAATAGCATGATCTCCTCCGCCAAATACTCTTCCTCTTCTCTCCATGCCCTCCTCTGGTATTTCTTCACTACACTCAACCCTTGTAACCTCCATGTTGCAAATCCTACCTTGATCCTCATGAATATTTCACTTCATCTAATATAATTCACCATTACCACAACACTTTTTTGTGTGCTTTCTACTCTCAACCATTTAGAACTCTGACGCCTACAATGATACAATCGAGCTTCTCACTCACACTTCCAAATTTGTTCTTTCTAGCTCTCAACCATTTAGGAATCTACACACCTACAACAATACTTTTGAGCTTCACTCATGCTTTCTCAATCCATAGGTTCCATCACAACCTGCCTCACATTTGGCTATTTTCTTATGCCCCCAAAACCTTTGCTCACTTCACTCTCCACCTGTAGGTCCTGGTGTGAACTTTCACTTAGTCAGCACTCGGTCCACACGCTAGTAACCTATAGCTCTAATATCATTTGATGGAAAACCACTCTCAACCCAAAACAAAAAACTCAAATTGCATTAGACTTCATTTAATGATTAATCAAAAATTGATAATAACTTATGTCAATTTAAATCAAGACAACTCCATTCCATAACAAGATACTCAGATTTGAAAATTAATCAAATACAATTTTTTATTTATATTTCATAATATAAACATTATAAATGGATTCACCAGAAAAATCCATATCATGCTATGCAATGCAAGTTGCATATGACCACTCAACCCCCATTTGGACTTCCTCATACTGCAGCCCCTATAAATCTTCTTTGTTTCTTCATTTTTTCCCCCCTTTCATACTCTTGATCTTCTCAACATGCATTTCATGCCAATATTTTGGCTCAACTTTCATAGACCACACCCTTACCTTTCTCCTTTCTCATCTCCTACCGCCTCCTTTTATTCTATTATCATCCTTTAAACAATCCTTTACTTGCTCACATCACCCATTCAAATTAATACATTCCTTTTATTCTCTAAGTGCAGTCCCATTCTCATGTTGAAACCTCAACCTCTTTAGCTTGCACTTCATTGGGCATGATGTGTGGCCCTCCCAATCACATGTTGATTTCCTATCACCAAATTATTTCCTCTATTCAAGTTGATTCACACCCTGAGCTGTCATTTATTATTTTATTTTTTGATGCATTGTATCTCCTAGCTAATAAAACATATATCAAAAATTGCTCATTGCCTTCATGGAATGCTTAAACTCTTACTCCTTTAGCTCCTTACATCATGTTCAATCTTACAAAGCATGTGGTTATCAATTTTATTTTGTGATTTATTATCTTTCTCTTTCCATCACCTTTCTCTTACTTCATTTGTTTTTTGAACCTCCTTGTGCACTATAGATAGTCTTAAATCTGCCTTACTATCCCACATAGGGTCTTCTTCCCACACGTCCAAGCATTTTATCTTGTCTTTTAACACATTTTTTATTGTGTTCCTTTTGATGCCTCTTTCCCATGTGTTTGTTCTTTGATTTCCATGGTCTTCTTCATGGTGTGGATTCAAGAGGTGTCAACATTCTTAACCGCGTATCCTATATGTCTTCCCCTTGATCGCTACCTCCTCCCTCTCTTTCTCTTTTTCCATTATTCATTTTTTTGGTGATTTTTAAAGAACCAAGCACATTTCACAAAACACCTATGAGTTTTCCAAGATCACTTATGGAATTTTGGGGAAATGGTTGGCCAACTAATGAGAAGAAGTAGAAATTCTTCTCTCCTGCACTTCGGGTTTTGTAGGACCCAAGAGGGAAATCTCACAATGTGTTTCTTATAAACTTGATGCATAATTTAGCTACACATTTCATAATAATAGATACATTCCCATTTTCTACTAAATAGATGAAATCCTTCAAGAAATTTTCTCTTCCTTTATAGATTAATCATCTAAAAGTTGAGAATCTTAACATAACAAAGATGGGTCGATAAAAGGTTTATTTATGAATAATGCAATCTTAAAATCAAATACTAGGAACATGAGAGATGCATCTAATACTTAAAGACCAGTGTCATATCCGAGAACATGGAATCAGAGAAAAGTAAATTGAACTACAAGGAAAATTTCTTTGTAAACATACCAAGATCTTCATGAACTGCATTACAATTAGTTTATCAATACCTGAAATCCATTACTACTTATAGATCCACTCAATACCTACATGAACCTACACATTAACCAAAGCATTTAATTGATTCTTTGAACCAGAGCTATAATTAAAGTGCACTCCCGTGCAAACAACCATAGAAATTATTTAAAATGATCCTTGATCATGTTCTCATTAACAATGCATGTAAGGCATTACAACTAGAGAGAAAATAGACTCAAAGTCTTATCATATTCACTTCAAACATGCTCAAAAACCCCATAATTGACAAAATTCACCTACTCGACTCAATATCTAAAACATAAACTCAGTATGCATGTTCTCTGTATCACCACTTTGCATTCTCAAATCTAGAACTCAACAAAAGACCCTATACACCGGACTTGGATTCCATTTTAAGTTGGCAAGATAGGCAACTCAGATCGAGTCCATGAAGTTTGAAAATTAGCCACAATCGTCCACCAAGCAATCAGCCAATGGGAACTTTCCAGCTTGGTGCCAACTTACCACATGTGGGCTCCACATTTTATTCATCATGGTCAGCTGAGGACATCCATGTTTCAACTTTTTGTTGACCCTGTTGGGTTTTTAAAATCATTATTTTAATCTAGTAGGGTCACCGGGGAATGGTGGAGATTAACTCTTGATGTTGTTCCTCAGTAGTTGATCTCATAACCCTTTTGGCTATGGATGGGCAAGAACTAGGCCCCACCTCTTTGATGATACATGTGTCGACACTCCACTCACCCTGCTACAATATTCAAACCATTATTTTAATATGTTAGGTCCAACGGGGAACGACATAAATTGAAAGCATCCATCTGACAATCATAACAAACTACACGTGCACAAAATTTAGTATTAAAATGGGGTCACCATTAGGTCGACATGAAGATGACCCTCAGGAAATAAGGATTTAAGAAATAATTATATCAAATAAATATTTTATTGGACTTAGGAAAACTTAAAACAATATTAAGGCATGAAAAGACCGACAGGCCAAGGTAAAGGGGTCAGTAAAGACAATGGCTTAGATGACTCAAGTTATGACTTAGACGACCGGCAACTGGATATAGTAGTTCAATGGGAAATTAAAACATCAAGGCATAAGACTTGATGAAATATTTAAGCAAAGGGTTTTGAAGCTAAAACCCAAAACCCCAGTCCTGGATAAAGATGCACAAGCCATGAGACCACATGGAACCAACTAAATTTTTCCAAATATTAAAAGCTCTACCAGTGGCTTCTGCTTGGGGATGCATACCCCTAGTGGGTATGGTGAGAATTCAAATCATCTAGTGATATAGACCAACACAAAGAAACCCAAAAGAAACCAAGGAGCTTTCCCAAACAAGACAACCAGACTTATTAGGAAGCGAACACACCAAACCTATATACATTAGCTATAGGACTATACAGTGTACATGGAAAGATAACCTATTTAAAGAGAAATAGGGCTTCAGGAACTTTCCATGTACTGGAAGCTCCAGAGTGTCACCTATCAGGGACTACAAGAAATAAGAGTCTTCTCCATGCATATCAGAAATTAAGTATGGGCCTAACCACAAAGGATCAAATATCACGTGTTTACCTTTATCCCCCATTCTCACATTCCACATAAAAACCATGTTACCAATTTCAAATTTTATTTCTATGGTCCTTTTGTCATAAAAATGTTTCACTTGTTGCTGCAACCTTATGTTTTTCTTATGAACTTCCCTCCTATTATCATCTAGTTCAATCAAACTTTGATTTTGATTGCATTTCATCACCAATGCCATCATCATACTCTTGTACAAACTTATACATTTTCAACAAATTATTTTTTGGAAGTCTTGCTGCAATACCATACACAAGATCAAAAGGTGCATGACCAATGGCTTTTTTCACAGTCACTCTATCTTCCCATAGGGCTAACTTCAACTTGGATTTCCATGCTCGTTTATTTTTCTCAATGAACCTCTTGATAATCTTCATCAAGATTTTGTTGCTTGAATAATCTTGGCCATTCCCTTGAGGATGGTATGGAGTAGAATATAAGACTTTTATTCCATTTCCATCACAAAAATCAATAAATTCCTCATATCAAAAACACATTGCATTATCAGAGAAATTTTTTTCAAGGAAACCAAATCTGATTAAGATATTCTCCAACAAAAAATCAATGACAACTTTGATAGTTGCTCTTTTGGTGGGGATAACTTCAACCCACTTGGTGAAATAATTTATTGCCACTAGAATCCATGAGTATCCTCCACTTTATTTATCTTCTATTTCTCCAATAAAATCAATCCCCCACTATTGGAAAGGAGCTTGGACTGTGACAAGTCTCAAAGGTAAATTACCAAAGAACTTCAATTTTCTAGAAAACATCTAGCAATCATCACACATCCTTACCAACTTGTTTGCATATTTGAATAACATGGGAAACCAAAAAAGAACTCTATTCATCTTGTGAGCAATTGTATTTTCCATATAATATCCTCCATAGACCCCATTATGTATTTCATTCAACAACTTCAGAGCCTGCGAAGTGTTCACTCATTTTAATAGGACTCCACTCGGATTTATCCACCATAGCTCATTTTCAATAATCACATATCTAGCAGATTGCAACTTTAAAGTTATCTTTTCATTCTCAATCATACCATTTTGGAATTGCATGGTTTGTAAATACCTCACAACATTTTCATACCATCCACATGTTTGGACATCACAAATAGGAGATATCTGCAAATAATCAAATTGATTATTTTTTATTTGGGTCTAGGTTAGTTTCAGCCATTAATCTTGCAAGACCTTTGCCTCAAACTAGCTTGGTGATATAGATATTTGTGTTGAATTCTTGGATTCTATTAATCCACCTACACCTCCTCCCTGTAGTCTCCTACTGGGTGAAAATGTCTTTAACCATTGCACTTGGCACATATGCAACTATCTTGGCTCCTGTGAGATAAGGTCTGCAATTTTTCATTGCCTTTACCAAACTATAAGCTTTAGTTTCAATCAAATCATATTTTAACTCAGTTGATTGTAGTGATTTGCTAAAGAATGAAATTGGTTGCTCATATCCTTCATCATTATTTTGTAAGAGCACCCCAACAATAGTATGAAATGATGCAAATGTAAATAATTAAAATGGAAATGAATAATGAGGTGACTTAAGCACAAGTGCATCTTTGATGGCTTGTTTTATGGCTTGAAAAGCTTGTGATGGTTTTTCAGACCATGTCACCTTCTCGCCCTTCAACATTTTTAATATTGGCCTAGAGATCTCAACAAAATTAGTGATGAACCTCCTCAAGAAATTAATCTAGCCAAGGAAGGATTGAATTACCTTGAAATTCTTTGGCCGTTTGATCTTGTCAATTGCTGCTACATGTTCAGGATCAATTTTGACCCCATATTTTGACACAATGTGACCTAGCAACTTCCCTTCTTTAACTCCAAATTGACATTTCCTGGGATTCATGGAAATCCCATATTCCAAGGCTCTGATAAATATCTTCTCAAGGTGTGAGAAATGATCCTCTTCTTTATTACGGTGGGTATTAAGATCATCTTGATATATAGCAAGAAAAAAATCAATGAAGTTGGAAAAAGCTACATCCATGGCTCTCTAAAATGTATCATTAGCATTAATCAAGCTGAATGAAATCCTCACATATACATGTATTCCCCATTGTATTGTAAAGGTGGTTTTATATTGTTCTAATTCCTTAACCATTACTTGGTTATAACCTAAAAACCCATCCATCATTGAAAGCAAATCACATCCAATCACCTTTTGTAGCATAGTCTCCATGTTAGGCAGAGGGTAATTATTCTTTAGAGATGCCACATTCAAGTTTCTGAAGTCTACACACAACCTTAGGTCACTATTCTTCTTTCTAACTGGAACTAGATTTGAGACCCATGATGAAGGTCTTATAGGCTTTATAATCCTTGCATCTCTTAGGTTCGTAATCTCCTCCTGCATTTTCGGTTGCAAAGTAGGATTAATTGGCCTTTGTTTCTTCCTAAAAGGCTTTGCATTAGGTTTCAATGATAGATCTCATGTTGGAACAAATCCTCCCTATAGGCCTTTAAGTCATCATACAACCATGCAAATACATGCCTATACTTCATTAAGAGAGTAATCAGAAAATTTCTAAAATTGGGCTTCATCCTCTTTCCTATTTACACCAATTTTGTGGAATTCTCAGTTCCCAAATTAATTTCTTCCAGATCTTCTTTATGAGAAGATGCTTGCTTTAAATTTTATTTTTCAAGGCCATCAAAGACCCTCTCTAATGCAACCAATCCTTTGGGAATCTTATTAGTCTTCAAATGGATCACCTCGTTCCCAAATAATGTCTCTTTTCCATCAACTTCTACTACCAATGAACCAAAATCATTTTCTTGGCTCTCATATTCATCAATACAGTGCAAAAATCTAAGGATATCATAGTCATCATCAAACACTTACCACTCACAAATGTTGTCTGGCACTATAGGTCAAGTCTGTACTTCTACTTTGGAAACACCATCAAAGGTAACATCATCTAATCTGAAAAAAAATTTCACTAATAGATCTGCTTTCACATTCTTAGCTCCTTATATCCAATCTATACTAAAAGAGTCAAGGTGAACCCATAATAGTGGTTTACAATTTTTTTGAGGAAGAAAAATTGTACAAATGCTCCCAAAATAAAAAAATTGTGTTTTAAGGGGTTTGCACGAAGCCATAAAAGGGTTCGCTTGAACCCCTAGTTCGAGCAAACCCGATTTCCATGATGGGTTTGCTCAAACTGTAAAAAACCATGTCTTTTTTTTTTTTAAATGGGAAGAGGCGGGTTCGATCGAACACCCCTTCACTTGAATGGGGCAAGGGGGTTCGTTCAAAGGGGGGTTTTCTCGAACCCTCCTTTCCCCCCCTTTTGCCCCTCTAGCACCAAAAATTTGCAAAATTTTGTCCTTCAAAGCTCAGATTGAGGATGAAAATGGAGGAGACTTCACAGACCCAACTGGATGATGGTATTCTTTAGAACGAGCTATCCAATGAATATAATTTTAATATGTTTTGGTTTTATAATGTATTTTTTTTTTAGTTTTTATTAAACATAAGTTTTCACCAAAAATCAAGCTCTTTGTTCTACACATGTGGAAAAATAGTAGATTATAAAAAAAAATTAAAAAATATGAGTGTACTAGATATTGAAGTCCTTGATCCAATAAAAAGTAAATTTAATTTCGATACACACAATTTTTTTTATGTTGTATATGGTCTTCCTATGTTTGAATTGTAATTGGTTTGACTTTGAAACTTGATTAAGGAAAAAATATTCAATAAAATACTATGAGATGAATTGGAAGAACTAGATATCAGAGTTACAAATCTAAATCCGAAAGATTTAGAATTTCATCCTTCATGGAAAAAGTTTTTGTTGTATATAGTGGGCATCACTCCTTAAAAATGTGGTTTGCTGAAAAAAACTAGTTTTCCAAGGAGATGGAAAAATAAGTGCAATCTGATTCTAAAAATTTTGAAAAAAATATATTTAGAATTTACAGAAAAAATTTCACAATTCACTAGTTTGCATCATCTTCAAGTTCACAACGGTTTAGCCACTATAGGTGCTCGAAAGTGAAAATTTAGTTAGAAAAAAATATTTTAGTGTCCAATTTGGCCAAAAATTGTAAACCACTATTGTGGGATCACCCATCAAAGGCTTCGATCATATCGCATACAACATTCCTATATAGCTTAAGCCTTTTATCCTTGGCAACAAATTTAGACCTAACCTAGGATACCACCAACTCGGAGTCACCTAAAAATTTTAGCATGCCAATACCATGTTTAGAAGCTATCTTAAGACCCAGCAATAGAGCTTCATACTCGGCCACATTATTGGTACAAGAAAATTTTAACAAGAAGGAATACTTGAAGGTCTTACCTTGTGATGAAGCCAAGATAACCCCTGCACTAGAGTCCTCCTTGGAATAGGCTCCATCAAAGTACATAGTCCAAAGGGCATCTCCCTATAGGCCATTGAAAACTTATTGAAAAATTGGTGTAGGCTCCTTCTGTTCCTCTAGCACGTCCTCCTTAACCCGAAAAGTATCCAGACTAGTTTCTACAAAATTGATCTTCACTGGCTCTTCTAGTTCTTCCATATATTCAGTCATGTGATGGATTCTTGGTTCCCCTGCAATCTTGGCATCCTTCTAATCAATAGAGAAAGTAGAAAATGATAGATCACATTGAATACTCCCACCCATGGAAGCACTCCAACTTTCTTGATAATAACATCCCATAATTTGGTGGGATATCTACCATTGTGATGCTCATGAACAATTATTTTTTAGGGAAGGCTTTTAGTTTGTATGGAACTTTGTTAATTACCCCTATAACAGGGAATTCCTATGAATCCATGGCATAACACTTCCCATAATTGTTATCAACCTTCAGACCCATTTCCTCCATGATTTTTACCGACATCACATTATTTGAAGTCCCTCAATCAATCATGCAATTCCTAAGAAATTTCTCATGAATGATCAGGCTTAGAAAGAAAGGATTAACTTGGCTTGGTTTTGTAGTGATAGTTGTCCCTAAATATATTTCAGGGTTCTCATTAATCACTTCATGAACCTCTGCATGCTTCTCTTGTTTATTACTTGACTCTAGTTGGTCAACGTGAATCTTATCCTTACCACCCAAGGCAACACTATTGATAAAAAAAACTATCTTCTCCTTATGCTCCTCAATTCTCATCATTTCCAACAATGGGACTGTAACTCTAACTTGAGACAATGCCTAGAACATGTCTATAGGAGAGTACGAGGGTAATCTAAGGAGTATCATCTCTTTAGGAATTACTTTATCACCTTGTTTATCACTCTTTTTAGCACTCATTTTGAGGTCCTGAGACTTCATAGCCTAGGGAATAGCATCATCAACATTCTTTCCCTTACTATTCTTCTTAGCCCAAATTCTTATTTTTTTACCTTCTTTGGGCTTTGTACCATCCTTACTTTTTATGCCAGTTCCCTTATTCACTGCATTATTTTCCTTGATGAACATACTACAAGGGTTACCTTGATTGCCACTCATAGTTATGTTTCTCAACTGGAGCTTGCTTCTTGCTTGAGTAGCCAAGGCAGTCGTATACTTTTGAATTTCTTCATTGGAAGGTCTACTCAAATAAATATTGTCTGACTCCAGAGTATAAACAGTGCAATCATTTTCTCCCTCTTCACTGGAGAATACTTGTTGATGATTCATACTGGCTTCTCGCCTTTGCATATCCACATCATTCATATCAACATCACCACCAGAAGAATACTCACCATAGTCAAGGTCTAATTTGGTCATAAATACATTTTCCATTTGATCATGGTCATGAGGAGAATCTAATCCTCCTTGATCATCTTGAGTCTCTTCTAAGGATTTTTCAACAACACATTATTGTGATGAGTGAGGCATTTGACACACCATGACAAGTCATCGACAACATTGGTGGAATTTCTTTGCAAAGGGTCAAGTGTACCTTGAACATTTTTCTGATTATTTTTAAATGAATTACGATTATTCCAATTCGTATGGTATGGATAGTCTTGCACCCTTGGTAGCCTTTAATTCCTATGGAATTAAGGCTTTGCATTCTTTTGTGCCTTTTGTAATAGACTGAGAACCTGATCTAACTTTTCATCAAGAGCTAAACTTTTACTAGTCTTTTCATTTTGAGTCCTAAGATTTTTAAAAGCCTTAGGATCATCCCTTCTTCCCACTTTACTAGATGCTCTTCTATTATTTTCAATATAGATAGGAATTTTATAACATTCTCTTAGATATTGTGGTTTGTTGTCTTAGAGCAAATAACACATCTTAGAATCATATGTGTTGCAATACACTACTAGATAGGATTTTTCATTGGGCCTAAAATAGGTAGGGACTCTAAGCATGGCTTTTTGGAACCTTGCATTGAACCCAATTTCCATTTTATTATGTCCTTTGGTGATATTATTGAAATCATTCAACATAAACCTAGGATCAATCTGATCCCCATATGGTTCTCTGAAAATCATGTAGAAAGATTCCTTTGAATCAATACTTTCATTAGGCAACCCCCTATACCAATCCCCTGTATCTTCAATCAAGTATTTCATAAATTATTTCATGGAAACATCATCATCCCATAGTTTAAAATCTTCCACAAAGCTCTGGAAGGCCTTCAAATGATCTTCACCACTAAAGGCATTATTACGAGTAAATTTGGGGAGATGCTTTCTTGCATTATTAGGGACAAGATTTTGGTACCCTGGGATGTTATAAAAGCACAATTTCCTGTACATATCACTCTGGGGTGGCCTTCTAGTATATCTATCTCTATGAGAATTTGGTTTCTCATCATTTTCTTTGTTGTCAGATTTATCTCTAGTCTTACCTCTTCCATTCCCGCCATTATTACCACCCTTTTTCTTGCTTCCCTCATCATCATTGAAGTAGGAGTTGTTATTCTTATTTCCTCCACTACCTCCTCCGCCTTAATCCCCACCACCACCTCTACTAGGGGTATGCCCTTCAAACTTCTTCTTTTGAGACTCACTATTATTTTTTCTAGAGCTTGAAGGTTTAGGAGTTGGTATAGACATTTTAAGAAAATAATCTTCCTGGCAACTTTTGTGCCATTAGCAGCTTCCATTTCAGCCCTCTTCAAGTCTTCCTACAATTTCTCATTGACCAACTGTAATTTCAAGAGCTCACAATTTGGGGCTGCAACAAATTGAGTGGGATCAATTTTAGGGAAATTGATGGGAGTTCTGGTAGATGAACTATGGGTATTTGTATTGGTATTGGGAGTGAATTTATTGAAGGTATTCTTCTTGGTTTGGTCAATGGGCTTCTTCCCATGATCTACAAAGGATGTCTTATTAGCATTGGCCAAAGGATCAAAGGTTTTTGGTAGTTGCAACACTTGTTGCATTTGTACTAGTAGCAGAGGTTCCCATCTAAATTGTTACCCTAGGGATCTCAACAACTAATTTAGCTTCCTTCTCTTTGATATCTTTACACCTAGCAACATCCTCTCTCATCTTTTCAGTTTTCAGTCTCCTAGCATCCCTCTCAAGTTGCTTGGCTCTAATTTTTTCCTCTTTTTCCTTCATCTCCTTGAACCTATTTTCCTCTTCCTTAGCAATTCAAAGCTCTTCCTATTCTAAGGCTTTTATGTCCTTATCTATATCTTCCTTGTTTTCTAGGAGATCACAAAACTCATTGGGTGCAAGGGTATGGAAGGTTGTTTCAAGTGGATCTTCCTCAAGGGAAGGGTGTATTTCTAAATTGGGAGATTCTCCTCTTGGCTTAAAATTCCCTCCATGGAAGACAGACCCAACTCCAAGGGCTGGAGGTTCTACAAACTCCTTACTTCTTTCCTAGAATTCCCACCTATCTTTCTCTTTAGATATATCAAGCTCATTATCAAATACTTGTTTGATAGGAAAAATTCCTTGATCTTCCTTAGGCATTTCATTTTCAATGAAATTTCATGAGTACTAGCAGTGTCTACTTCATTATTTAAAGTAGGGGATTCTCCCGCAAGGGATTCAATAGACATACCTCATTTGGTGGGTTTCTTAACGCATGATGGTTGCTTATCCTTTGCAGATTCAAGCTCCAACTTTTTTTTAGCATTTCTCTTTGCATAACTTCTGGTCTTCCACATGCTAACTGATAATGCATTAAGATCCTCCTTCTTAGGTGTATGAATGTGAATTTTCACCCCTAATGCAAATTACCTTTTTACCCCCTTACACTTTTGAAAAGAAAAAGCAGAGGTTTAGTTCCACTTAAGCCTATTACTTGCATTCCACTTAGTGCATTGTTTGTGTGTCGGTGGGGGTGTTTCTGTTAGGGATGCCCATGCAGTGCGCAAACATTTGCATGGTGCACTTACATCCCTAGAAGATTCCTATAGCTAGAGACTATAGAGGCATTACATTTTTTATTGGAAGTCGAAGAGTAATGTCCCTCTTCGGTTGGCTGACCCAAATATGGCCATTTTTAACATTCTCCTTCATAATCTTCACTCTCTCATCCATTCTCAAGTTTGGATAGAGTTTGGCAAGATATTGAATCCATACCTTCACATTTTCTCCACCATTTCCAAGAATTCACAAGCTTTGTAGCAACACCCTTCGCTCCATTGCAACATTGCACTACTCCATCACTCCAATAGGGAGGGCATAGGATAGACACCACGGAAAAAAAGGATTGAGTCCCTCTCGTTCTCTCCTCCACAAGCCTTGAGTTCCTAGGATGAAGGTGGTAAGTTCCTCTAATCTCTCATATTGTTTTTAGTTGACTAAGCACATACTACTTGTAGTGTTTTGTGTTTACGTAGCTTGTAGTTCCTTTATTTATTCCTCTCATTCCAAAATTCGTCGTCCATGGAGGTGGAAACACCAAGAGGAGGGTTTGACTGAGGAAGGCCCCTATATAGCCCCAAAAATTTTTCCCTTTATTGTGTGTAGGTGGAGAGAGTTTGTAGCAAGTTGGTGAGGAGGATATTCTATGAGATCATCTTCGTCACCCTCTCGGTAATATACCTCTTTTATGACCTTCATATTTACTTTTCTCTCTTCCTAGTCTCATTCTTTGCTTCTTGAAAATTTTAGACTCGATTATTAGTCCTTTCTCAAGATTCCAACCTTTTCTTTCTGGTTCTCTGGTCGTACAAACGCCAGCGCACCTGTGAGATTTCAATGCGCCACACTGTCATCCCAAAACCGCACTTATATCCTCAGACAGAGAGCTACCTAAGACACAGAGTTGACTCTAGAAAAGTGACTTGTCTTGTCTTCCTGCAACTCTTGGGATCATAGAGTGGTCGAAGGACATAGAGTCCTCATCATTATCACCCTTTTCCTCCTAACCTTTCTTTGAACTGAGGTAGGTTAGGGCATTCTTGCATTGGTTGGTCCCCCTCTTACATTTTTGGTTAACCTGACGTGAACCATTTTGGTTCCGTTTTGCAATACTAAAATCTCCTTTCCTCGTATCCTAGGAGTGTTTCTAGGTGTGCGCATTTTGAGGCTTTCACCTCACAACCCAACCAAGAACCCCTAGTAGGTGTAGTTGGAAGGTTCCAAAGTATTGTGTAACAAAACCTTAATTGGTTCACTACCTTAGCTCATAAACCTTAGGAGGTTGTATAGAAATACCATCTAGTGTGTGTGATGGCCTCTTTCCTTAATCAACCTATTCCCTCTGCATAGACTGTGATTAGTGGTACTAGTATTTCCTTCACCTCACAGGACTTTTCAATGGGCTTTAATAGGGAACCATTTCCTCTTTACATTCCTGCAAGGATAAATGGTAACACTGTAGCAGGCATTCTCATTGATATGATATCACAAGTGAATATCATAACTGAGGAGATCATGATGATTAACTTCATGCATAAAGGTGGGTATGATGTACTTGAAAGTACCATCCACACACACGATGGAATTTTCATACCTCCTATAGGGAGTATTGTCCTATCGGTCCTTGTTGGACCTAAATTTGTAAACCTTAAGTTTGACATCATCTCGGGGTCTGAAATATTAAGAGTGAAGCTAGGTATCCCCTGGCTAGTAGCTATGAATGTTGTTTCCTTGATCATACACAAATTTCTAAAGTTTTTTCATGAAGGTTCGGTACACGTTGTCCATGACACTGACTATAGACCACTAGTTGCACGTGGCAGCTATACCTTGGATTACTTTTGGCTTGCCTCTCTTGGTCCTCTCCCGCCTAGGAAGGACCTCCTACACTGCATGTATCAAAAATATAAGAAGGGTCATGCTAGGTCAAAAGTGATATATCCCCCTTCACCTTATGTTCTTTCACATAAAACCTACCTAAAGGCTGACTGTGATGTCATCAAGGTCTATAGAAGAGAAGAAGAGAAGCGGTCTTGAGACCCTCCTTCTTCCTCTTCTACTGTTCAGCCCAATCCTTCCTCTAGCCCTTTCGTGGTACCATATAATTTTGTCTTGTGTTTGCAAGAGAATCCCATGGTGCTTTCTTGGTGAATGACCAAGCATCCTGCATTTGAGCTTCCTATCTTACCCACAGAGCCAATACCCATTCACTATCGAAGATAGAAGGCCCTCGATGGGGGTCCTCTCTTTCTCGGCCTCTGCAGCCTCCTACTACTCTTGTTCCTAAAATAGTCAATGGAAAGAGGCCTGTCACCGAGGCATTAGAGTCAATAAATCCTGTTGTTTCTGAATCTATCCCTCCTTCTCCCACTCAAGAGTCTACCCTTTTGCTGGAGACAGGCATGGAGGACACTCCCATGGTTGAGAAGGATCCTTCTATCCCTCCCCAAGTTTTGGCTTATGTTTTGAAGATCCATAGAAACTAGCTTGCGTACGAGAATAAGCACTGATGAAAGGCTCTCCTAGTCAAGCAAGCCTCCTTACAAGAAGGAGGAGGAAAATATCGCATTTCCTATTGCGTCCTCCTCTTTCCCTCCTTCCATCTCTAAATCTCTTCTAGCTCCCGCTGTGAGTGCACATGCACCTGGAAGGGTGCAACTATTCATCGCTCCTTCAGTGGAGCCACCCTTGTCTACTTCCATCCTTGATGTCTTGCCCTTCCAAAAACCTGTGGATAAGGTGAGCACTTCAGTTGTGTCCACTGCGGTTCTTTCCTCTTATCCCTCGACCCTCCTTGTTTCATCTATAGGGAAATTGCCTCCTCCGATGAAGAAGAAGGTAGAGTGTGGCCCCTCCAACAATGGAGAATGTAAGAAGAGCCCAACTTCTCTGAAAGGTGGCCCCAAATTGAATTATTATGTCCTAGTAATAGAATTGGTCGAAACCTCCCCTGAGTTTGTCACCGCTCCCAAATCTCTTAGTGAGCCTAGTAGTGAACTTCGAGTGTAAACTCCTCTGTCCATTGAGGTGAGACATGGCACTCCTATTAAATGCATGTTTAACTTAGTGGACAAAGTTTCCACTCTGTCATTACTCTTCACTAGGTCATTGACCCTAGACCCACAATAGCTAAGTGATAGAGACCTTACATTTCCCTCTGCCTTGGCCCTTGCTGCGGGAGGATCAAAAGCTCCTCCCTTAACATTACACCATTGTAGTCTCATCATCCTTCCTACGATGATCTAGAGTGGGAAGCCGACAATCTCCTGGTTGACCAGTGTTAGGGGGAGACCCTCTTCTTAATTCTTAGATTAGATATGTGTGTGTGTTGTGGCATGCGTTCCCCCGTGATCATGCTACATGTTCCTGGATAACCCTTTTCACCCATGTTGGTGCTTGCATATAGGCGTGGTGTTTGTGTCATGAACCTTCTTCTATATGTATCTCTATTCTTCCATGTTTTTGATTGACTTTCGGTAAATTTGGGATGATGCAAAGTGATGGGAGCATTTATCCCTCCTTCCATGTTGACCCAATTTTTATTTTACTTTGTCTTTCATACATTCTTCCTGATCTAGTTGGGGATTGATGATCTTTTGGCTCCTACCACGGTTACCTAATATATATAAATAAAGGAAGATCTGGCCTTGCATAACCAAATCCCCTTGTGCCCTCTGTGTGTAATTTTTTTTCTTTACATTTTTCTTTATCTTTCTCTCATATTTTCTTGAGTTATCCCTTTCATATGTGACAATGCCTCTTCTACATTGTATGACCTTTAGAAAACACATTTGTTGCTGAACGAATCCTTTTTCAAAGACCCATTCACACATTTCTTTGTTAGAATTGTATTCTCAACTTGAGACCCTAACGGAACGGATTTCCTTCATCATGGGTTAATGAATAATGGACTTGGAAACCCTCCTCTCAAGTGGGAACAATCTTAGTCTTCCCCTAGCATGAGCACATCTCCTTGCTTTTCGATTCCTTGATGAAGTGAACATATTTCAAAAGGATTCCTTGGCAACAAATCGATTCGAGAAGGAAGATGTTAAGCTTTTGAATAGTGTGTCCCTTGAGTTGACCCCTTCTTTCCACACCAGGTTCCCAAGGGACCCCTTCGAGATATTTCAACAAGTTTTATGGCATCTAGCTTGGGGGCAGCCCGAATAGACCGGCTTTACACCTCGATATCTAGTCTGGGGGCAGCCCAACTATACCATATTCACATCCTTAAGTCTAGCTGGGGGGCAGCCCAACAAGATTTCACCTTTCAAATAGTGCGTCCCTTGAGTGGACCCTCCTTGCTTTTCAAGGGTTCCCAAGGAACCCTTTTGAAATTCTTAAAACTTAGCGATGGTTTTCGTAACTGTCCATTCATTGGCCTGTGTGGCTGCTTCCTGATGTGTTCTATCTAGAGGTAAACATATTTCCATCTCTGACTCTGCGGAGTCCCCTTCACTTGGTCTCCCTCATGTGAGAGTTCTTGGGGGATACCTTTCCTTGTAGGTATGCGAGTCTGTAAGTTGCTTTTCTCGATCTGCCTCATGTGAGAATTCTAGGGGGATACCTTCCTTGCAGTTCTGAGAGGCTGTAAAGTGCTTTTCCTAGTTTCCTTCATGTCATATTTCTTGAAGGATAACTCCCCTTGTAGGACCATGAGCCTATGCGGCATTTTCTTACTTTAGCTTTATGGTTTTGTGGAACTATGAAGTCCTTTCCTACAGTTTCAGGTTCGCTAGACCGTGCTCTTCTTACTTGTCAGTTCAGGTATACATCTCTTACTCTATTAATTTCTTAATACTCTAATTTACCAAAGCACTCATCAATACTCGTGCTCACTAAACTGGTGGAAAAATGTATGAACGTGAATTTGCATCCCCAATGCAAATTCCCTTTTTACCCCCTTACACTTTAGAAAACTAAAAGCAAAGGTTTAATTCCACTTAAGCCTATTGCTTACATTCCACTTGGTGCCTTGTTTGTGTGTCGGTGGGGGCGTTTTTGTCAAGGATTCCCACGTGGTGTGTAGATGTTCATGTGGTGCGTTTATGTCCCTGGAAAATTCCTGTGGCTGGACACTACAAAGGTGTTACATTTTTTATTTGAAGTCGAAGAGTAATGTCCCTCTTCAGTTGGCTGACCCGAATATGGTCATTGTTTACATTCTCCTTCATAATCTTCACTCTCTCATCCATTCTCAAGTTTGGACAAAGTTTGGCAAGATATTGAATCCATACCTTCACATTTTCTCCACCATTTCTAAGAACTCACAATATTTGTAGCAGCACCCTTCACTCCATTGCAACAATCCACTACTCCATTACTCCAATAGGGTGATCATAGGACATACGTTGTGGCAAGAGAGGCTTGATTCCCTCTCATTCTCTCCTCCATAAGCCTTGAGTGCTTTGGATGGAATTGGTAATCTCCTCTAATCTCTCCTATTTTTTTGGTTGAGTAAGCATGTACTGCTTGTAATGTTTTGTGTTTACGTAGCTTGTAGTTCCTTTCTTTATCTTTATTCCTATCATTCCAAACTTGTTTTTCCATAGAGGTGGAAACACCAAGATAGGGGTATAACTGAGGTAGGCCCTTATACAGCCCCAACGATTTCTCCCTTTATTGTGTGCAGGTGGAGAGAGTTTGAAGCAAGCTAGTGAGGAGGATAATCTGTGAGATCATCTTCATCACCCTCTCGATAATATACCTCTTTTATCACCTTTGTATTTACTTTTCTTTCTTCCTAGTCTCATTCTTTGCTTCCTGAAACTGTTAGACTCGACTATAAGTCCTTTCTCAGGATTCCAACCTCATCTTTCTGGTTCTTTGGTTGTATGGATGCCAGTGCACCTATGAGACGTCAGTGTGCCACATTGTCATCCCAAAACCACGCTTCTATCCTTAGACAAAGAGGTACCTGAGACACAGAGTTGACTCTAGAAAAGTGACTCGTTTGGTCTTCTTGCAACTCCTGGGATCATAGAGTGGTCGAAGGACATATAGTCCTCATCATTCTCATACTTTTCATCCTAACCTTCCTTTGAACTGAGGTAAGTTAGGGCAGCGATTCCACTCTTGGCCTTTTGTGACCTAGGGCCTTATAGTGGTTGGTCCCCCTCTCTTACATTAGGTTCTCCTCGAGCTTTTATCTTTGTATTTGTACGAGAAAATTTAGAGTCGCCACCCAGAATATTGGGAAAGAGAAATTGATTGTAATTTAACTTGGTATTAGTGACCTTAAAGAATATTCTAAACATACCTTGACACAATTTGACAAAATTGACCAGAATGACGCCTAGACTAAATTTGAGAAAATTATTCTTCCTTCACGAAGAATAACGAAATGATTGACTCTAACTATACCAAATCTTCACATAGAGACTTTGAATTTAGTAAGTCCCCAAAAAACTCACCATTTTTTTGGTGATTTTTAAAGAACCAAGCACATTTCACAAAATGCCTATGAGTTTTCCAAGATCAATTATGGACTATTGGGTAAATTGATGGCCAAGTAATGAGAAGAAGCATAAATTCTTCTCTCCTGCACTTCAAGTTCTTTAGGACCCATGAGGGTAATCTTGCAACGTGTTTCTTACAAACTTGATGCATAATTTAGTTACACATTGCATAATAACATATACATTTCCATTTCCTACTAAATAGATGAAATCCTTCAAGAAATTGGATCTTCCTTTGAAGATTAATCATCTAAAAGCTTGGAATCTAAACATAACAAATATAGGTCGATAAAAGGTTTATTTATGAATGATTGTCTTAAAATCAAATACCAGGAACATAAGAGATGCATCTAATACTTAAAGACTAGTGTCATATATTAGAACATGGATTCAAAGGAAAGAAAATTGAACTACAAGGAAAATTTCATTCTAAACATACCAAGATCTTCATGAACTGCATTACAATTTATATATCAATACCCTAAATCCATTACTACTTATAGATGCACTCAATACCTACATGAACCTACACATTAACCAAAGCATTTAACTGATTCTTTGAACCAGAGCTATAATTAAAGCCTACTCCCATGCAAACAACAATAGAAATTAAATAAAATGATCCTTGATCAGCTTCTCATTAACAATTCATGTAAGGCATTACAAATGGAGAGAAAATAGACTCAAAGACTTATCATATTTACTTCTTAGAAACCCCATAATTGATAAAATTCACCTACTCAACTCTATATCTAAAACATAAACTCAGTATGCATGTTCTCTGTATCACCACTTTGCATTCTCAAATCCATAATTCAATAAAAGACCTCGTACACTAGCCCTGCATTCCCTTTTAAGTTGGAAACACAAGCAACTTAGATCGAGTCCATGAAGTTTGAAACTTAGCCATGATCATCCACCAAGAAATCAGCCAATGGGAACTCTCTAGCTTGGTGCCAACATACTACATGTGGGGTCCACCTTTTATTCATTGTGGTGAGTTGAGGACATCCACGTGTCAACTTTCCATTGAGCCGCTAGGTTTTTCAAATCATTATTTTAATCGGCGGAGTCACCAAGGAATGGTGGAGATTAACTCTCGACACTATTCCTCAGTTGTTGATCTTAGAACCCTTTTGGCTATGAACAGGAAGGAACCATGCCCTATCTCTTTCATGATACACATTTCGACACTCCCCTCACCCCGCTACAATATTTGAACCATTATTTTAATATGTTGGGGCAAGTATGGAATGGTGTAGATTGAAAGCATCCATTTGACGGTTAGAACAAACTGCACATACACAAAAGTTAGTATTAAAACGGGGCCACCACTAGGTCGATTGGATGATTAGCCTAAGGAAATAAGGATCTAAGAAATAAGTCTAACAAGGAAATATTTCATCAGACTTAGGAAAACTTATAGCAATATGGAGGCATGAAAAGATTGAGATGCCAAGATAAAGGGGTTGATAAAGACAATGGCTTAGATGACTCAAGTTATGACATAAACAACCGAAAACTAGATATGGCAGGTCAATGGGAAATTAAAACATAAAGGCATAAGACTTAAAGAAAGCTTTAAGAGAATGGTTTTGAAGCTAAAACCCCAAACCCCAGTCCTGGATAAGGATGCACACAAGCTATGAGACTGCATGGAACCAGCTAAAATTTTCTAAATTTTAAAAGCTCTAACACCATTTAATGTTTTACCACTACCCAATGACACCACCCCTTCAGTTTCTTGGTGGCTTTTGAAATCATTTTTATGATTCACACAGGCTCGACCTTTCATTTTATTGCTTATCATTAAAATTATGAATTTCACTTCAACTTTTCATGTCCATGTTCCCTTCTTTCTATAGAGAAGAGGGATTCTCTACTCATGAAATCTCTTCATTCAGAGAGCCTCATGAGGTGATCTAACCTAAACTACCTAAAAGAATAATGTGAGAGTTCTAGAATAAAAAAGAGAAGGTCGTAGATATTCTCTAGACAAACTGACAACCTCTCAGCCAAAGGATGACAGCATGGTTTTGGGACAACAACACAACACGCTAGCATCTCTCTAGCACATTGGAATCCATACAGACTAGAAAGAGTGTTTATTATAGAAAATGACTAAATGACTACTTGCAAGTTGATAACTAAGAACTTACAGAAGTACCAAAAAATAACAGAATGCAATAAAGCTGAAATAAAGTGAAATAGAAATGATAAAGAGATATTTAAGAGATAGAAAGGAAAGAATATTCTCATAACCATGGAAGTGATGAGGCTTCCAACATGTGAATGTCTTCAAAACCTGCATGTGAAAGATCTGGAAAAAGTGTTGGGGATTTCTAGGGGTTTTCCTTAGTCAAACCCCCATTTTGGTGTTCCCACCTCCAAGAACAACCAAGTAGAAAGAGAGTGTGTAACCGAAATAGAAAAAGTGTGTGCTGAAAGAAAAACCCACTTGAGGAGTAGAACTCGCACCACCAAGTGTGAGTGATCAAATAAATTTTTTCTCGAGGGGGAGAAATCTTATCACAATATGTAGATGCAATAGGTAGGAGATATGGAATCCCAAGATGCTCACAAGAACAAGGCAAGGGAGGTATCACATGCAAGATCTGAGGGTTGCAAATAGTGTTGCTAAGAGAACTTGAGGGTTCTGTTGTAGCAATCTATATGGAGTTGTGCGAACAAGATAGCAAGAGAGAAATACCAAAGTCTAGGATAGAACAAAGCTAGAGACCGAAGAGAGCCAAATGGATGGAAAAGATAACATTTAAGGAAGGTTCAAAGAAGCTTCTTGAGGCATTGTAGGGCATCTTGGGCCATTACCACTGACAAAATGAGATGAAAAGCGGAAAAAATGTATGGAAATGGTTTTTTGAGTGTTGAAACATTGTAGGACGCTACCGCGATGTGCATACGCCCACGCGGTAAGCTAGTTTCTAGACACATCACACTATAAAACAACATGAACAGGAAAATCCCAAGTTTGATGTAAAGCTAATGCACAAGGGTAGATGCTAAAAGGGGGTGTTGAGCATCCTAATAAGGGAAAAAGGCTTATGTAGGGGCTAAAATGAGCCTACAGAAGATCTAAAGGAGTGGACACTAAATAGGATACAATAATGTATGTTAAATTACAAGGAGTGCAATTTTACAACTATACATTTTGCCCCCACTTTAACAAGCATATGAATCTACACTAATTTGCACACTAAAGGAAATCTACTAATAATAAATAACATAATTATACCAAAACGATACTATAAAGGAAGTAGACAACTCTTTGAACCATGGAAGAATGCCCCTGGGATGAAGATCTACAAAACAAATGCATTAGACAAGAAATACCAGCACCAAACAACAATGTTAGCAAACAAAAAAACAAAGGATTTGAGTCAGAAAAGTGAAAGAGAACTTGATGTAGAAGGTTGTCTCAATACTATGCATCATCACCAAATTAAGAAATAACACAAAAAAAATCTAATATGAAGAGAAAGAGCATAAACTAAGGATGAAGAAGATGCAGATCTTCAATCCGATATATAAAATTTGAGAAGAGAAAGAGATTGAGAAGAAAGGAATGAAAATTCCAAGGGAGATCGCTCCATAGGTCCTCAAACCCAAGGATATTTGAACAAAAGGAATTTATAGCTTTGTGGAATGACTAAGTTGAAAAAATTACATAGAAGGCCCTCAAACCAATGGTCGACAAATCTCACTGAATGAAAGCGTCTTACAGACCTGCAGACTTGCAAGAAGGCGTCCCTCAAGATCTCTCACATGAAGGAAACCAAAAGAAGTAAGCATCTCACAGGCCCACAAACCTGCAAGGAGGCAGCCCCCAAGATCTCTCACATGAAAGAAGGCTCGTGAAGTATGCGCCTTATAGGCCTGCAAACCTGCAAGAAGGTATCCACCAAGATCTCTCACATAAAGGAAACCCAAAGAAAAAATCACCTTATAGGTCTACAAACCTGCAAGGAGGTATCCCTAAGATCTCTCACAAGAAGGAAACCCAGATGAAAGTTCCTTACATTCCTGTAAACCTATAAGGAGGTATCCCCCAAGATCTTTCACATGAAGGAAACTGAGAGGAGGAGACTTCACAGAGTTGAATTAGAAAGTGTCTTTATAGGTACCGATCCAAAGTGACATGTTTACCCATAAATAAAGCATTTTCAAAAATGAAGTGTCCCCTTGGGAACCCTTCAAAAGAAGAGGGGTCCATTCAAGAGATGTGTTGTTTGAAAAGTGAGGTCTAGTCAGGTTGCCCCCAAGCTAGACGCAAATGATTTCATTCGAAGGATAATCTTTCAAAGGGGGTTCCTTCGATAGGGAAACCTTCAAGAAACAAAGGGGCCCATTCAAAGGAACACACCAATTGAAAGATAAAGAGAAGAGATAGGTTCCTTAAGAAGGACACACATCTCCAGAACAAGTTATCACTACCCTCAAAATATAGGGGAGGAGAGCCATGCAAGATACTTAGAACATCCAAGATAGAGGTAAACCTCAATATCACTTGTCATTTGAAGAAGAGGTGGGTGCATCAACAAACAAATGAGTGATGGCACCCGAATCAAAAAGTTGTTGTATTTTATCCTTCAAGGCCTTACATTCACTAGTGGAATGGCCAGGCACTCGATGGTATGTATAGAAAGAATATTTTTATTTATCATGCTTATACGATTTCTTACATGTAGGAGGACGAAGAGTAATTAAGAAATATTTTAGAATCCTCAACAACATACGCTCTTGCTCAGACAAAGGATTAGGTGCAGGAAGCAACCCTTTCTCTTGTGGAGAAAAGCTTGACTTCTCACAAGAAGAAGATACTAAGATAGAATACAAAGGAAGATGGACTAATCCGCAATAATGAGGTTGGCCAAGCATCATATCAACACTCAACCATGTTTCTTGTTTATATTGTTCATTTGAGCAACCAAGTCCCAAGTTACACTTATGAGGCACACATTCTATAGGGACCTGAACTCCATGTTCATTATTCCCACAAAATTTATTCCCATAGCCATATTTAGATACAAGCTTAAAGCTAGGGCCATATCGCACTTGCAAATCTTGAGAAGAGGGGGAATCTACATAGAGAGTATTATTCCAACAAGGGGGAACATACTCTTCTATAGGATCGCCATCATCCTCTTTAATAGGAATGCCAACATTATCCTCTTTAGCAGAAGCGTAATCATCTTCCTCAGAAGGAGGGTCAACACTAAGAATATTACAATTTACGTTCACATTATCCTATGGTATAGAAGGATAATCATCTTTGATAGTAGGTGGAGATGATGTTATCATAAATTTCAAGTAGATCAAGTCAAATTTATGTTCTTCATTGGAGAATTTTGTAAAGTCTAAAGAGCCCCAATCAACACCAAGACATGCATTCCTTTGAGAAGAAGAAGGATCAGACTTAAGATTTCTTGCTTTAGAAGGATCTTCTTTAGGGACATCTATCTCAAGAGTATCCTTTGTACTAGGAACTATTGGAGTAAACATCAACACATTAGAAGACACTGAAGTCCAATAAGAGTAGGCACAACCAAAACCTGACCGTAAACCACCATCTTACATAAGTGCATAGCCTTAGGGTCAGCTTTGATTGACTACTCGATTATTACAAATAAACTTAATATATTTATGAAAAATAGATGGGACTACACCCATAGCATGAATCCATGGTCTAACAAGAAGAAGGATATAAGGTAAATTTTCTAACATAACATGTACAAGGTTAGGTACGGTAATGGGTCCTAACCTCAAAGTCAAGAATATCGTGCCTGGGGCTTGTCGACCGACATTATCGAACCCATGAATGTCAACAAAAGAAGCATTAAGAGAAGATGGATCAATATTAATCTTAGGAAATAGATCAATGCTACATACATTGAGCATCAAATTGGCATCAATGAGAGTATGTCTAAAGCTAAATTTATTAATTTCAACTATGATCATTAGAGGATATGCTTGCTTCTCTACTTTTGGAGGTGGGAGTTCCTATGGATAGAACATAATATTCAATGAATCCACATGAATATGATCTATCAACACATCAAAATATTTCAGCCTAGCGGAAGAAGGAAAGAGGATCTTTTTCAAGGCCTCCCGAAGCATACCTTGATAAACCGGAGCAAACTGAAGCTAGTTCCATAGTGGGATCTTAGTCGGAGTAACTTGGTGTTGCTTGACAAGATCGTAATCACCAGGTGCTTTAATTGTAGGTTTAGGTGCTTGAGGAAGGCTTGGTTGTTTATTCATTCTAGTATTATCAGTATGGGCTACCATTCTATAAGAGGGAGCCTTACAAAGATCAAGAGAATCATCATCAAATGGAACAAAATTAATAGAACAAAACCTCTCAAGAGAAGGACTAGCTGGAGTTAGATAAGTGACCTATCTCTTAAGGCTTTGAGGGGTAGTAGATACATAGATTACATTTACAGAATCATCACAAGTACTGGAATAATTATTTGAATACATATTCTCAACATCAATCCAAATAGGATCAAATGTGGAAGGAGATTCATCATGCACTAATGCATCATCTCTGGAAAAGAGTGCATCAAACCAAAGATGAGAATCATCATTCACAAATGCAACGTCTCTAGAAGAGAGTGCATTGGAAGGTGTAGGAGATTCATTATTCATGAATGCATAATTTCCAAAAGAGAGTACATTGGAATGAAAAGGAGGTAGAGTAACATTATGAAAGGTATCAATGATTTCATCTTCTTGCAACAAGATATCCTCTAAAGCAAGAGGAATTTCGTGAGAAGGACCAAAGATATCAAGTGACATAGGAAAAGCCAAGTCACCATAACATGCATGAAATGGAATATCATTAATATTTTGAATAGAATTAGATATTGATCTGATAAAAGAAGGTATTAAATTTAGTTTGGGGTGATAGAACTGAGAAAAATCGGAAACCTAGATTTTTTTTTTTTTTTGGTATTTTCTAGGTTCTAGTAATTTTCATTTTCAGAGGTCTTCGAAGTGGAATTTGAGGTGAAAAATTGTGTTTTTCCCTAAAATTCAATAGCCAAAGGCATGGTATTTTAAGGATTGCACTAGTTCTCTTAGAGACATTTCCAATGGTGCAAACGGTTCTGAATTCCGAGCACTGAGTCAAAAGTTATGACCCCGCCAAGTAGGGGTAAATAAATTCCTAGTTTTCCTCTTCATGTTAGGTTTACCAAAATGTAGAGAAGGAGGATTTTCTACTCATGATTTATCTTCATTCAGAGAGCCTTGTGGGGTGAACTTCCCTAAGCTACCTCAAGGAACAACGTGAGAGTTCTACAATAAAAAAGAGCAGGTCACAAAGATTCTCTAGACAAGCTGACAAGCTCTCAGCCAAAGGACAACAATGTGGGTCTAGGATGATAGTGTGGCACGCTGGCATCTCTCTAGCACGCCGATGTCCATATCGACCAAGAAGTGAGTTTATCAAAGAAAATGGCTAAATGACTACTTGCAAGCTAATTACTCAGAACTTACAAAAGTACCAAAAAATAACAGAATGCAATAAAGTTGAAATAAAATGAAATATAAATGATAAAGAGAATAAGAGACAGAAAGGAAAGAAGATGCTCACAACCACACAAGTGATGAAGCCTCCAGCACATGAATGTCTTCAAAACCTGTATATGAAAGATCCAAAGAAAGTGTTGGGTTAATATAGGGGTTTTCCTTAGTCAAACCTCCATTTTGGTGTTCCCACCTCCACGGAAAGCCAAGTAGAAAGAGAGAGTGTAACCAAAATGGAAAAAGCATGTGGTGAAAGAAAAACCTGCTTCAGGAGTAGAACCTGCACCACCAAGTGTGAATGTTAAAATCAATCCCTGCTCGAGGAGGAGAACCCGTATCACAATATGTAGATGCAATAGGTAGGGGATATGGAATCCCAAGATGCTCACAAGCACAAGGCAAGGGAGGTAACACATGCAAGAGCCAAGGGTTGCAAAGAGTGTTGCCAAGAGAACTTGAGGGTTTTGTTGTAGCAATCTATATGGAGCTATGCGAACAAGATAGTAAGAGAGGAATTCCATTTAATTCTAGGATAGAAGGAAGCTAGAGACCGAAGAGAGCCAAATGGATGGGAAAGATAGCATTTAAGTAAGGAAAATAAGCTTCTTGAGCCGTTCTAGGGCATCTCGGGCTATTACCACTAACAAAACGAGTTGACAAGTTGCAAACATGCACGGAAATGGTTGTTTGAGCATTGAAATGCCGCAAGATGCTAGTGTGGCACACAAACATCTATGTGGCATGCTAGTGGCTAGATACGTCATAATACAAAACAATGCAAATGGGAAAAGCCCAAGGTTTGATGTAAAGTTGACGCATGAGGGTAGCTACAGAAAGGGGGTGTTGAGCATCCTTAGAAGGGAAAAAGGCTTATGCACGGGCTAAAATGAGACTACACAAGAGCCAAGGGAGTGGACACTAAAGTAGATACAAGAATGTATGTGAAATTCCAAGGGGTGTAATTTTACGACTATACACTTTCAGATAATCAATTAAATAACTAGATTTCATTTTATAAATAATGATCAAAAACCAAATGCCTCAAATGATTAATTTTTCATGAAAATGATGAAGAAATGCATTAAATCCATCAAATATTAAAATTCTTGTGCATATTTCATATTTGATGCATGATAATTTTGACAATCAATGTTAACCAATCTCCAACAAAAATGATTGAATTGTCTGAAGAGAAAAGAAAGAAAAAAAAAATGAAAAACCCAAACTGATTTTTTTTTTGGTCAATCCTAATTACACATTCATATAGATTCTCTTGCATCAACAAGGAGGAGATTACATATTCTAGGAACTAGCCTTTTGACTTACAAAATAGTAGATCGTTTAGAGAGAACTACTTGAAATTTCAAAGGAAATACAATAACAAGTACAACATGAATACTTTGAAGAAGGTCTAGGGCTACAAGGTACAAGATTTCATGAAACTTAGGATGAAGACATGACAGTTGAAATAGTAAGATCCAATAATAATTTTTGTGACATAGAGGTTGGTGGAACCCCTAAATTTTTTGTGTTTCATTGATAATTATTGTGCATATTTGGTTGTCTTTTCTGGTCTAGGATGTGTCTTGTGGCTTAGGGTTTTGGTTTTACCTCTGTTTCAGGGTTTTTTTTATTCCCTAAACCCTTTGAAAAATACTAAGTGTTAAAACCCTTGTATGCATTATAATTTGTAGTTGACTATCGGTAGCCCATTCCTAGTTTCCCAAGTTACAAATTGAGCCATCAAATTCGTTTATCTATCGACCCCTTATGCCAAGCTCAATTTCTGTTACCCGTTGAATTATTTTAAATCTTGTCAAGTGTTATGTAGGTTTGAAAATGTTTTCAATATTTTCCATTTTATCATATTTCTAGATCCACAATATGTTTACAATCCTTTGTCATTAAACCCTAAGAAAATGACCCCTTTTTAGTCATTATTTAATGCACATGTGCTTATTAAAACCTATCAGAAGTGGTCATCGGGTCCCACCAAACATTTCCTATTGGTTGTCTGCTAGTTCACAAGAATAAAATAATCAATTACAAGAACTAGCGGGGCAATGGGTGAGTGACATTTTTCCACCCTTGTGGGGGGGCCTACCAAAAATCCAAGGTATCAACAATGAATGGTTATGAAATCGACGGTTGTGATGCATTTTAATGGATCAATCTTGACCGTTCCCTACTAGCCCATGGGGGACCCACTATCAAATCTCAACTCTCAAAGGGATAGCGGGCAAGTGCCAAGTGGCATCATCAGTACTATCCATAGGACTATAAAAGGAAGTGAAATATGTGGTGAAATACTTAGGTGACCATGATTATGTTAAAAGATGTTCCACTAAAGTGACTTTTTGAGAAACTGTATGATTGATCCTCGAGATGTTTTAATCTTGATCATTCATCATTGAAGGAAGATAACCATTTGAGTGTTAGGCTTGGAGATTAAAGGTCACACATGTTAAAGGTTGTTGGGTTGATCTGGGCCATTTACCGATAGCTCGCAACCATAGGTCTAAACCCTATAGATTTAAAAGGGCTAGTGGGTTGTTACCGTGTGGAGTCTCTTGCAGATTGTAAAGCATTGTGGGGCCACAGATCCAATGAAAATAATGAATACATGGTAATAAATTGGGTGAGTGGGTGTTCTTTCAATGAATAGAAATTTTTTTAAACTTTGTTTACTTTATCCGAGCCAAATACTAGTCCACAACAAGATGAAATTGATGGTAGAAATTCAAAATTTCTAAAAAGGACATCGTTGATTCGTTCTGGTTCGTGTGAGAAAAGTAATGGAAGAGTTGATGTTTTTCTACCAAATTGAGAGTTTTATTCACCATAAAAGCTTTCTTTAAAGCTTATAGTTAATTACAAAGGTATTTCTAAGGCATTTAGAAATTATTATTGTGCATCTCGAGTTCTTGGAGTCCTTAAATTAGGGATTTTTGCGATTTGCACTAGTAAGTAAAATTCACACTTCTTGAGCTAGAAATTACCCTATTTTTCATTCAATTTCATTTATTGTTATTTGAATTCCAAGTTGAGCTTCTTTTAAGGTTTGATGTTCATTGATTTTTTATAATTTTAAGAATTTTGTTAGTTTTGCGTCAAGTCTTCAACTAAAACCGAAGAGCCCTAGATTAAACCAGTCAAGCCTAGGTCTAATTATCCATTAGTATTATGCAACCAAAATTCCAAGCCTCTAGTTCTAAATCTAAAGTAAGACCTTTGGTCCAAGATTTTCTTGACCAATTGTCACCCTCAACCACTGAGAAATAGTTAGGTCAAGCCATGTTTCATGGCCCTTGGGTTAAAGTGGGAATTGTCAATAGAAAATGTATAGTCAAAGATGTTACACTATCATACACTAGGTAGACACTTTTTCAAGGCTAGTTTGGTAACAGGAATGCCCACATTCCAATCTGTAACCCCTAGATATTGGACATGGCTAAATTGATTATCCCCAACATGTACTTGGACATTGATCTTCTCAAGGTCGTTGCTGCTAATTATGAACCTCTTGTTAGGGTAGTCAAAACCAATTCTGGGAAGGAGATGATTTATGTTACAAAGGAGGAAATTGTAGAAGTGTTCAAATTGAACAAATGGAATAGAAACATGGTAGAAATTGATGAAAATAAGTTAAGGGAAGAGTATGAGAAAGTGAGGCCTACATTGAAAGTATCAATGTTGGCTCACTTTTTGGCATCAATGGGAAAGGGAAAGCGTAGAATTGTATTAGTACCATCTGATAAGGAACCATTCCCTATCAAGTATTTTATCAACTATTTCTAGAATACATTCTACTCCCTATGCCAAATTCTAGGGTTTGATCCATCCTCTAGCATGTTGATTGCACCAATGTATATGGTTATTAATATTCAATAGCCTAAAATCAAAACCTTGTATTATTTTGTTGCATACTTGTACGAGGAGATACATAAGGGTCTAGTTGCATTGAAAAATGGACAATATGCAATAAGGTTTTGGTGGTACTCACTGTTTATGTATATGTTTTTATACAATGGTGTAGATTATTTTGGTTAGGATATAGAATTGAAAAGAGTGGAGGATGGTGTGGTAATGTCAATTCAATCATGGACTCCATTTTTAGATAGGTATGAACATAAAACCATGTTTATGATTGCTACAAACATTTTTTCCTCCAAGTTAAGAAGAGCTTTGATTATGGATGTGCCTAGGATTCTACCTGAATTACATGATTTCTCAAGGCCAACAAAAAGGAGGCTTGGTTTGAATATTAGTCATAATTGGGGGGATGTAATCCCATATCAAGACTATATACAATTTTTAGGGTATATGGCACAAGGAAAACACCCCATGTACTTCCCAAGGATGTGCCACTGAGAATAGGTTTCCTTGAGGTCATGTGGCAGTTGGGTAGTGTTGACGATGTTTACCTATTTGAGAAGAGAAAAGGAACATTCTTCCCTACATATACTATTTTTCTTTTTTTTTTCATGATAACCAATGGATGGAGAAATATTTTTTACTATCATCTCAAGACCTATCAAATTAAAATTAGAGCATACATGAGCTATGACCCTAAGGGTTTTATGGTTTGGTTGTTGGATAGGATAAAAGGAGGGTAGTTTGTTCATACCTTCTCATTCCTTGATGACTTTATCAAAAAAAATATTGACCTTCATATTCAAGAGGATAGGATGAGAAAGTGGATTTTTTTCAAGAAGTTGGAGAAAGCAAAAAGGATAAAGGACCCTCAATTTAAAGCTTTGTCTAATAATGATGATGTAATTTTGAAGGTGGAGATGGTTATACAAAATTTTGACAAGATTGTTGCAAATTTAAAAGAGGAGAGTGGAGCAAGATAAGGGAAAATTTATGGTCATTGATGAGAATGATAAGGGGAAAGCCCCCATGATAGAAGAAAGACCAACATATCAATATCCCAAGAAAGTGCATATTTATGTAAGAAAAAAAAAGCACTTTGAAAAAGTAGTTGATAATTGCTACTCCAACATAATCAGAGGAGTCTAGAGCACCATCTCCATAGCAAAAACTACCACCATTATTTCCATCACATTCTTCTACCCCTAAAATAGTTGAGTTGGATTCCCCTCTTAGAGGACCATCTCCTCCAAAGGAGCCACCAATAAAAAGGGAGAGGGTTGAACCAGTTGGCTAAGTTGATTACCCTGTCGATGATTCAGATGATGGAATTTTTGTTACTAAAAATGAAATAAGGAAAGGAATGACATCCCTTCAAAGAAGCGTAGTGCCAAAAACTTTGAGCCTCAAATTGAGCAAGGCATATTTGAGTGGGATAAACAATGTAGAAGATGTGAGGGCTAAATCTTGTGAGAGATTCATGGATGATGATGCATTTGTCAAAGAATTCCAAGAATATGTATGGAGAGCAATAAAAGATGAATATGTGATAGAAGTTGAGAAGAAGGCAAGTAAGAGCCCTAAAATTCCTATAACTATTATAGAGGTTGAGGTCTACAATGAGATGAGGAACAAGTACTTGAATATCATTGTAGTCAAGGGAAAGGAAATTTTCAAGAAAAGTGGTTTTATAGTTACCAGAATGGGATTTGGCATCAGCCATAGCATTTGACACAGTCAAAAGACATGATGCTTCCATCTTCAGCACAAAGGAGGAAGTTACTTTGGCCCTACAGGTATCATCCTTTAGCTCCCAATGGGACACATTAGCCATTTGGGCTTTAGCTCCAACCACAAAGAAGCCAGAGATTGTAGAACCAACTATTGGAATTTGAGGAGGGCTGAAATCAAAAGGGTTTCAGAAACCTTAGCCATTGAAGCAGCTACAATGAATGCAAATTTAGCTTAGTTTACTAAACCCATAGTTGAATCCTTGATTGAGGAAATGGATAAATTTAAAACAAAATTTAATGATATAGTGGCTGAATATAATATGAGCCAATGTAAAATTGTAGAGATGCAATTGTAAATTGCCTTATTGAAGGAGAAATTTCAGTCCATGCAGCCAAGGTCATCACAAAAAACAATTTTTTCCCCCCCTTCCCCACAAGAACATTTTTCATCTTCTCCAATTCTTTGACCACCTCCAATTCCCATTGATATTATGCCTCCTAACTCTGAGGATGTGCTAATTTCACCATCAACTATAGATACTTCAAATGCACCTCAAATAGAGGAGATCACCAAGGCAGATTTAATGGGAAAAATAAAAATTTATGAGGAGAGATGTCAACAATGGGATGAGCTAATTTATGTAAGAAACTTAAAGATTGTGACTGTGGTGTTAGAATGCCTAAATAAAGGGATTGAGAGGAGATTAATAAGCATTCATTCCAACAATTCCTCAATGTTTGATGCAATAAGAAATTTTGACAGAGATAAGGAGGTTGTTATCCCATTAATGGATAGATGGATCCCCAGGGCACCAATATTGAGAGATATGGCCATTGGGTCATCACATGATGCTAATAAGCCTTTGAACATTGTCCCAACCCTTAGGTTTTTAAATGCCATAATAGATTCCCAAGGGTTGATTAAGCCTCTGGAGATGAAGATTAGGGAATTGGAGAAGAGGTTTGATCAATTGAGCTTTAGTCTACTTCCTGATATTTTAGATGTAATTTAGAATTCTCCACCCTAGGATAAGGCATTGATCATGCTTGTTATAATTTGCTATATCTTTCATAGAAACTACATTCAAAATCAATTTTAACATCGATTTTTTGTCTAAATGTATGTCAAGTTGGATTATAATATTTTATCATTCTTACATAAGATGTTACCATGAAGATTAGCCAGATCTTTAAGGTATTTCATAGATGTTAAGCATTTAAAGGGGAAATTATTTGTTAGAATCACAATGTATATGGTAATTGGCACAAGAGTATCGAAAGATACATTGTAGGGATCACCCTCCAGAGATTTGCAGAGCCCAAAGTGCAGAGGGAAATCCTAACAAGCTTTCACCTATTTTCTAGCCAATCCCTCATGGTTATTGATAATTAAATTTATAAAATTCATAGACAACTAGTGAGACAAGCTTGGTTCATTAAAAATAAACAACATAGCCTTTATTGGGGTACTTTGACATGGACAATGGAAGTGAAAGAAAAAATTATTATAAAAATGCAAATCAATACTAGGATATATAATCTATTTTGGCATTGCATGGAATTTTGTTTAGATTGTAAGATCTCAGATTGATAGGGTTGATGTATAATCCATGGGTGGGTGTATGGAAATCGGTTGCAATTTCATGGAAACCCTCCAAAAAAAAATTGAAAATCCATAAAGCGAGTGTGTTATAATGCGCTCGCATTATGGCTCATTATGCCGAGCCTGAGGCTCGGCAACTACAAACTGATATCGTGAGCACGTTATAACGTGCTCGCGTTATTGACTATTAAAAAAAAAATTTGAAAATATGTTATTAGCATTTCGACTGATTTTTTTTTTGCAGCCGCGGCCAAAACCCCCACAAATTCACGCTCGCATTTTAGGAGGAGCAATTCAAAAAACTTCTTCACCAAAAAATGATATTTCTTCGCAACGATGGCACCACGACAACGAGGAGCTATGAGAGGTAAGGATTCTATGGATTTTGTTTTGAATTTGTTAGTTTTAGGTTGAATTTTTAGGAGATGCAAATCAACTTGCAAACCCTCAAAACCCTCAACAGGACGACCAACCACAACATCAAACTCCTCCACCAATCACTCAACCCCCTCTTGGCACTCAACAAAATTTAATGAGTGAAATTAAGAACAACGAAAAGAAAATTGAGGATTTGATCAGTAGGTTGAGTGATCCAAATGGTTCAATCGTAGAAAGAATGACCCTAGAAAATTCATTGAAAGATATGTTAAAAATTTAGATTCAATTAGCAAACAATTAACTAGATGGCAAGATAGGAGGCAAGCGGCTAGGGATTATTATGCAAATAAACTATCATACAAGGATGTAAAGGATTTAAAAATTACAAAAGGTTATTTGTGTTCATTATTCATTGACCCATGCAAAAATTAAAATCTTACCCTCAATGCGAAGAGGTTTCCTATCCATTGGTGCCACCACCAACAAATTAGGGACCAATTTTATGATAGGTGGTACATGGTCTTCGATTACCCACCGTGCAACAATTGCGAGGCCCCACAATATTCCATTAGGAAACTATAGAGTGATTTCATATTGAACAAGATCCAAAATTATTTTGGTATGAGGGATTTCCAGGGGAGAGGTGGGGGATCAGCTCAGGATAGACCTGGTGCACAGCCAGATCCTACGTGGCAAGGTAAACAAGCTCTCGCTAGGCCACCTCATGAGCACGTTTTTATGCATTCCATCACGAAGGAAAGTTCTGACGTAGAGACATTGCAGGTGATTAGCACTTTGACCGAGAGTGTCATCCATCATACTAGTTCTATTCTACAATGCCATCCAGGGGAGTCTTCAAGTGGTGGCCTTCAAACACATGTGTGTCAATCTTACAGGGCTACTTTTTCATATGAACCCACCGACACTCAGGAGACTAGTACACAGGATCCATCTACAACTATGGAGATGGAGAGGGTAGCTGAAATTTTTCATTAGGCATATGGCATTGATAGTCAGGTAAAAGTTAGTGCATGTTCATTGAATTTAATTTATTAAATTTTGATTTTGAAATGCAATACTAACTAAAAGTGTTTTATGATTTTAATAAAATTGCAGGGTCACAGTGTTGAGCCTGGATACATCGGCCCCCACCAACTTATTTCTATAGTACACCTATCGCTAGGGTATGTAACTAGTAAACAATTATAAATTTATTGCATGTTAATAGCATTGTTTTACGAATGGTAATTTAATATGCGATTTTGGATGTTGAACAAACTAATATTGGAGGTTTTTATGGAGCACTTCCCAGTGGTGGTGGATTTACTCAAACCTAGACAGAGGTAATAGAATAAAGATTTTAACTAATGAATCAAGTACTTAATACATTTGTGTAGTTTATATGCACATCGTTGATTACGTTGAATAATTTGTTTTAGATGTTGCACAACGATACACCTCTGGATGTGATGAGCGAAATGGATATTGGTGTGAAATCTACTATACAATCCGCAATGGCTCTGACATGAGAGGTATGAGGAAAATTAGTAAATTTCAATTTACATTTATTGTTATAGATTTTAGTTAGTGAAAAATCAAACCATTATTGATTCACATAGTTTAATCTCTATTTGTATGGTTTATACAGGGCTTGAGCATGCCTCATCATGGGTGTGAGAATATTTCCCTGATGGAGAGAGATCGTGAGATGGCGATAAGTGATTATTTTGTCAAATATATCATTTTTTATAATGTAATTTCTATATATTCATGTCTTTACTTCTTATTGTAATAGTTAAAACTTCACAATGAAGTAAACCATAGGAGGATTAGTAGGAGCACTCCTCGAGCATAGAAAAATGAGTGACAGACCTATCACCATCTGATCGAAAAGGAAAAGGAAAGATTTTATTTCCAAAGCATGGAGAGCAATGATTTTTTATTCCAGAGCCCTTTGTTGTATGCCTACATGGCAGTTTTGTACATATTTTTAATTGGACATATTTGACATTGTATGCCTATATGGCATTCTCGTAAGCCTATATGGATATTTTGTACATATATTTCATACTTATATTGACATATATTCATGTATACCTACATGGCTATTTGGTTAATACCAATATCTTTTATCGATGCCTATCCATATTTGCATTCTAAATTGATGGTTCAATAGATATGAGTTATGTGTATTCAAGTGTATACATTACAACTTACGTGTATACTTTGTGACTTACGTGCGTTCAAATGTATACTTTGTGGCTTACATGTTTTCATGCGTATACCTTGTATTTGTGCATATACTTTATAGCAGGTCTGAAGCCATTATCATTCTCCGTCGGTTCTTCATGTATCCACTCCCCATTAATGGTTGCCTTATGACCCTCATGAAACCAAGCACTTATCTCTTTTGTGATAGAAGAAATCTATGAAGATTTATCTTCCTCCTTATGAGCCATTCATTATCATGAGAGATGGGTTCTCATGAACCACTACTCATGAATCATGGGTCAACGAGTTTGACTTGTAAAACTACATGATTGAATCCTGATAGCAATATCACAATATTTATATATCTAAATGTGTTATTTCCTTCAGCTAAAATTTGCATTTATACTTATGTGATTGATGTATGTTTGTGTATGGCATCATAGTAATTTCTATTTGATAATGCTATTGTGTGTTTAAGCTTTATTTATTAAAGGGTGCATGAAAAAAGTTTTAAATCCTTAAAAAACTTTGAATTTCTTAGGTTTTTCTATTTGTCGAGTCTGGGCTCCGAGCCCGAGTCCAAATAAAAATTTGGCTTGTCAAATCTGAGGTGAGTCCAAATCTTGTAACACTGGTGTGAACACATCAAGGAATAATGTATATTTTGATGAAGAGAGAACCCATCCTTGTTTCTAAACAAACCATAGTATATGTAACGGTAAATTAAAATAGATGATCTTTCGAATGGTTGCTAAGATGGATAATCTACAACTAGAATAACAAAGTTAATCCTAATCTAAATAATAATCTAAAATCAAACAACAAAGAATGAGGAAATAAACTAAACAAACTAAATAAATTAATCGAAATCTCTCATCGAATATGCATTCACCCCTTTGAATTATCTTGATTGTTCTTCTCCATTTTACCTTTTCAATATTCTTGCCCTTAGATTTATGTGTTTTAATCCAAGTATAACATTGTCGAGTGTCTAAGAAAATATCGAAGATAAGTCTCTTCTCAAAAGTGTATGATTTTGGGAGGAGGAATAATGATAATGATAGGCCATTTTATAGATTTTGGGTTTTTGAACGATTGGCTTAGATTGAAAGAGAGATCGAAGAATGAGATTGATGAATGCCATGTGATATGAGTTATGTCTCAGATAGAACGTGAGTTAGAATGCGAGTTAGAACACAAGCTCATAAAAGACTGAAGATAGAGACTAAGTTAGAATGTGAGTTAGAACACGAGTTCAGGATCTCAATCTCCAACAATAGAACAAATAGAATTTGTATGCAAAAGAAAAAGTTAGAACTCAAAGACTAATGCATTCGAATGCAAACAGGAGTTAGAACTAGTTAATCGACTAGTTGTGATGGAGAGTCTTCTCGCAGAGATAAACAGGTGTTGAATTTAGAGATAACTAGAGAACTAAAAATAGATCTCGAGTCAAAAGGTGAGTGAATGATTTAGATACCTGAATGATAGAATAATGTGACATAAATAATTAAATGTGAATTAAATGTTAATTTAATTCAACATTCAAAAATAAGAGACTTTAATTAAATAAATAAATAAAGTAATTTATTTAATTTGACTGTTTGAAAAGGATAATATAAATAATTAAATAATAAATATTTAATTATAGTTGGAAAAGTATGATAAAGGGGTAATTAAATAATAAATTATTTAATTGATAGATAAAGGGCGAAGAATTAATTAGTTTGCAACATAATAAAATAAATATGATTTATTTAATTAATCAAGTTGAATAAAGGTTAATAATGAATTAATGAATTAATTAAAAAGGGGTATTTAATTAATAGAGGAAATATGTGTTAGAAAGGTTAATTAAATAATTAACATTATTTAATCGAGACCACAGACTATACAAAATTATGTCGAATGTGTACTCGTAGGCCTCGACCAATTTTCAGTACCTACAGTTTGCCCCTCTTTGATACAATGTTGGTACATCGTTGTGTCAAAGAAAATATGCCTTGATCATGCGCCGACATGAAATAGGTTAAGGTATGCCCCCTTAGGAAAATTAACAAATTTTTGAAAGTTTAAAAAAAAATCAAGAAATATTCTCGATAAGTCAATTTGATAGTCAGAAATGCTATGGAGTTGATATGAATGAATACGGGTCATTTGATGTTGAAAGGTTAAGCGGCCAATAGACTAGGTCAGAAGAAATGCCATTCAAACCTTACCTATAAATAGGAATTAGTTCTAAACCCAATTCATTTGCACCCGGAGGAGTTAGAAAAAGAGGAGATTTTCTTTGAGTAGCTGACGAAAATGGCACCCATTCCATATGTTGCACATCATGGATATCGAATCCGGATATTCAGGAGGCTAGCCGATGCAGGACCACCGGTATGTACCCGAAAATGAACTCTTGAAAATTATTTTTGCACGTAGTTTTAGGTGTTTGAAAATCAATAAGCAAATGCGGTTCGTCATGAATGACGCATATGCCGTTGTATTCACCGCATTTGACTGTGAAATGACACATGTGCTAAAACATGCCTAGGCTAGGTAGGGAATTTTAGGGATTAAATGCATGTGAATGATAATCCACCACATATTTATGTATGCAACACATTTACATTAGGAATAGATGCATGTGGGGTAGTGAAGTGCATATGCATTTTTTTAAATGCATATGTTGTAGATAGGTTGGCTGTGAAAAATGCACCGCATGTGGTTTAGTGAACCGCATATACAGTAGGTTGAAAATGGGTATTGGAAATATGCGACGCATATGTAATATGCACTGCAAGTGAGGCTTTATGCAACGCATTTGTGAAAGTGAGCCGCATTTGACTGGTAAAATTTTTGAAAAACTTTTCTAAGGAAAACTTGAAAATTATTGACATCATGGTTTAAATGCAGGTGGTTCTAGATCCTATATATATGCGGGAGTCACATCCAGATACATTCGATCTTAGAGATTAGTTGATGAGTGCAGAGATTCGACTTCTATGGAGACTGGGTCTACGTTACTGTTTGTCGATGCCCACTATTCAGGTGAACAGGGGGATGTTGATGACATTATGCAAGTGATGATATTCAGAGACATCATCCTTTCATTTGCCGACTGGGGAGGCCACTGTCACATTAGAGGATGTGTACAGGATCTTGAGACTACCTATTAGAGGAGAGTGTGTTATGTATGATACCCAATGAGGATTGATTTTGTTGGTGAGGTTCTATCAGGTTGATGACATCAGTAGGCTCGACATTGAGCACTATGAGATCAGATGGCCAGTGTTAGAAGATAGATACGATAGGATTGATTGTATTTTATGTACATTGATTGGGGGGATAGTTCTGCCAGATAGATGGGGTCATGGATTTCTAGTGGGATGGGGTGCTATGTTGGTTGGTATGTTAGAGAGTGAGACTACATATGCATGGGGTCCATGTCTGTTTGAGATGTTATACTTTCATCTACACGACATTGCTTACAGAGATGCATAGTCATTGAGCTATGGGACTACACTGTTGATGGTATGGGGTTGGGAAAGGATAGTTGTTTTTCATCCTCCAGTTACTATAGAGAGACTAGAGAGATACCCTTATGTGTTTTGATATACAGAACACATTACTTAGACACATGTTGGAGATATAGGATATTGGCGACATGCACTAGATATTCTTGATCAGTTTACATGGAGACCTTACATGGATTGTGAGGAGTGGGTGGATGAGGAGGTACATTTGGTATTCTGTAGATAGACATAGTACCTTATTGGGAGGACTATTTCTAGTGTACATATCATTGAGGGACACTTGCTAGATAGAGTTCTGAGACAGTTCGAAGAGGTTCGGGATGAGCCTCAGAGCAAAGAAAAGTTTGCTCGGTCATCCAGAGAGGTTCCGTATTGGGGACCTATGATACTAGCAACTATAGTTGAGGTAGAGATACATGCATTACAACTAGTACAGTGGGGTTGGATAGATGGAGTAGCTGACACATGGACTACACTTGCGTATGATGCATGGTGGGTAGAGCATCGACCTATTCCTTACACGGATCTGGATCAGCCGAAACCTATTGAGAGATGAGGGATAGGACCTAGAGGATAGTAGAGAGGTGGAGGTGCTAGATTAGGGAGATTTGGTGGGAGAGACAGTGATGGTAGAGGTGGCAGGCGAGGTCGGAGAGGATGGAGAGGGGTTTGGGTAGGTGCACTATCACTTATCCATGAGGCTATTGCAGAGGATGTACCAATGTTGGACATCAGAGGGGGAGTGGATGTATAGGCTAGGGGTGAGCATGTTGTAGAGGAGTAGTGGTAGAGGAGCGTGCAAAGGTAGATGTTGGAGTAGAGGATGTTGTAGAGGATTTAGATGTGGATATGGCTATAGACCCTCTAGGTGTTTTGCTAGGATACAGAGAGGATGATGTAGAGGATGATGTTGAGGAGGATGCACCGATGGAGGAGCAGGAGAGAGAGCTCAGAGATTGTATTGTGGAGGGGAGGCGAGAGGAGGATGCTCCTAGGGATGGTTATAGGGAGGCTTTGGAGGAGAGACTCAAACTTATGAAGGTAGAGTTTGATGTGATGAGGTTAGAGAGAGACAATCCCTACATAGAGAGGGATCAAGTGATAGCTCAGAGACATGAGATAGAGTAGAAGTTCATAGAGGTTAGATGCCTTTGCAGTGGGTCCTCATCTGATGGTATGGTACAAGAGTTGGTCAGATCAGTGGAGAGAGCCACCTATTACAGGGACTTATATGAGGCAGTTGTGCCGGCAAAGAGATGGGCTCCTATTTTTTTAGAGGTACGGAGTCAAAGGTCACATCGCAAGAGTCAAAGGACACAGAGTACTAAGGGGGTGGTAGGACCATCAAGGGAAAGTCCATATGAGAGGCCTTCCACCTCACAGAGAGCACCTTCGAGACATTTCCAACCACCTTCACCACATGAAAGCAGTGGTAGTGGGACATGATGGCAGGGATATATATATGTAGACATTTTTATTTTGATCAGAGAGCCTACGAGCTCAATTTATATTTATGGTTACATTCAGACATTGTACTGTGACACTATTTTTGAGCAATATATATATATGGTTTTAGCGGCTTCTATATGATATGTGGTTCTATTTGATGGATGATGCATTATTTCTATATGATTATGTTTCCTAGATGATGTATATACACATGTTATTAATGAATGTTTCTATATGTTTATGAATTATACATTTAATAATGATGTGGATGTCTTAATTTATTGATGATAATGAATGCAATGTTCTATATGATGCTTATTTATATGTGATGGTGATATGTATATGCAATGTTTACATTATGTATGCTATGATGATGAAATTCCTATTATTTCATGTGTGAAATGCAATGCAACTATGTGGAATGCTTATTGAATGTATGCAAATGCAAATGATTTAATGTTTTTCTTGTGTCGCAGGACTTTATCATTATGTTTGAAGAATAGAAATGTTAGGATGAAATGAACTCAGAATGTTAGTACGAAATAATGATAGTTGATTGGGTGAGAAAAAGATATACTGAAGGTTGATCGATTGAGAAAAAGATATAATCTTTGATATATTGCCAAATACGCTATGCTTGCTTGTTATCATCATTGGGCAAGACATGACACATATGGATAGTACACACTATGATATGAGATAGACCATAGTGTACAAAGTCATCCATATACGAAAAATAGACAGTCACAGACAAGGAGTGTCTTAACTCATACTAAGGACAGTACTGCCCCAGTCGTTTTGTTGAGACAAACCATAGATAGCACAAAAATAAAAGATGGGTCATGAGATGTCATTACTCCTCTAAATCCTTGATAGGACATCTTTGAGGAAACTAGTAACATGACTCAAAAACCAATGTTAAAAAGACAGTTGATAGACAATAGCCAAAGAAAAAGAGTCTCGAGACATCCTTGCTTCTCTAAATCCTTCAAGGGACATCCTCAAGAAAGCTAGTAACCAGACTAATTCACAAATCAATAATAAGATAAGACAAATTAAGATATAAAGTCATAAATCCAAATAAATATATCCGCAAAAACTTGATCTTGTGGGATTGTTTGATGTTTGATGTTTGACATAGCGTAATGTGAGAGAATGACACATACCGCATAAGACGTTGAGTCTGGTTTTGACCTGGTGACTTCTTAATAAGGCATGACAAAGCCTAATTTCAGAAAGACACGTGTCATATAAGACGTTGGAGCTTGATGGTGTTGAAGTGACAAGCTACATGAGACTAGGACAATTTGATGACGTCTGTTGACAAGAAAGACATATCTTGCTTAAGACATAGGTTGATCGCTTTGAAAATGTGTTTGATATTGACTTGATGACAGTTTGAGATGTTTTTCCTTGTTAATGCATGACTTGTTTTGATTCCTTGACTAATAAAAATGTGTGCGTGTAGACAGTGTATGACATGAGATGATACCCTAAACTATGATATGCAGCTTGTGTGATAATGATTGTAAATGAACCCTATTGGACTGACCTAGTGTGGTCTCGGGAGCTCATCAATTGATTAGCCTTGCCTACATTGTACACACAGAGACCTCGTAGTTTGACACGACCAATGACTTTGATGTACAAAGCGTCATGATTTAAATTTGTGTGATACATGACAAACCTAGACTGACAGACCTAATGCCTCAGGGGCACATCGATTCATGGCCTTGCCTACGTCCTAGTCACAAAGGCAACATAGCTCGACTATGACTGATTGAACATGACTGAATTGACTCTGTTTTTGGTGTTTTCTGACATTTTTTTTTTTGGATTTTTGAAGTTTTCTAATGTTTTTGGGATTTTTCAGGACATTTTCGATGGTGTGGCATTATGTACATGGTGTTAGGGAATAGAACAAGGATTTTCCCCTAGTCAGGAATAAGACTTGCAAGATGGAGTGTGTAATATGATGGAATGGATGTTAGATGTCAATCGTTTCAAGTAATGGATAAGACAACCATTTATTATGAGAGATGGTAAAAGATTCTGAATAGAATGATGGTAGATGGAAGAGTGAGCTTGACTAAACATGGCGCCTGTTTGCCAGGTTTTCACCATGGTACTTATCCATAGCACCACTGAAGTGGTTTTAACTATTGGAAAAATTTATTTCTCTTTACTTTTTTGATTTTCTCAAGTTTTTTTGGTGTTACAAAGACGCCTGTTTGCTAGGTTTTCATCAAGGTAACCATTTTTTATTTTTTTTCATTTTTTTGTATTTTTCTACATTAAGACACGGATTCTCAGAGACTAAGCATAGAACCTCTTTAGATGTAGATGGTTGATAGCAGACAAAAGCAGCTCTCCTTCAAGAGTAGAGAGTTGGTACGCTCCTGATCCAAAGGCTTCTATGACAATATCGGGCCCCAACCAGTTAGGCTCAAACTTACCTAGTTTCTCTCGTTCAGCTTGGTTCTTAGGATTCTCCATTAATACTAGATCACCAATGTCAAAGTGTCTATTGAGAACCTTCCTATTGTATCTATGACGAAGACGATTTTGGCATGCTTGCAAATGATCTAGGGCTTTCTGTGTTCGTTCATCAAGCAATTCTAGCTCTTGTGACCTAGAGACACGATATTCTTCATCGTCAATATGACCCCTCAAGGATACCCTAAGAGAAGGCATTTCAACCTCAATAGGTAAGATAGCTTCGGACCTGAATATGAAGGAATATGGAGTGGCACCGGTGGGAGTACAGATGCTTGTGCGATAAGCCCTTAAGGCAGGATGAAGCTGTAGGTGCCAGTCACGACCAATGTCATTGACAGTCTTCTTTAGGATTCTAACAATAGTCTTATTAGATGCCTCAGCTTGGCCATTACCTTGTGGGTAATATGGGGTGGAGAAATGGTGTTTGATGTGGAATTCTTCACATAAATGGCATACTTCTTGGTTCTTGAATGGGCGTCCATTGTCTATGATTATGGATTGGGGTACACCATATCGACAAATGATATAGTTTAGGATAAACTTAGATATTTGTGTACTGGTGATGTATGTCATGGGGATAGATTCAATCCATTTGGTGAAGTATTCGATGGCAGTGATGATGAATTTATGGTCATTGGATGATGGAGGGTGTATCTTACCTATGAGGTCAAGTCCCCATTGGGCGAAGGGCCATGGTGAAGTAATTGGATGAAGCTCCTGCATTGGCACTCTTATCAAGTCTCCATGTATTTGACATTGTCTACATTTCTTTACAAAGATGTATGAGTCTTTCTCCATTGTAGGCCAATAATAACCTAGTCTCATAATCTTATGGGCTAGAGTAGGACCACTCAAATGAGATCTGCATATACCCTCATTTACCACTTGCAAAGTTGTTTGTGCTTCTTCAGCATCGAGACATCTCATTAGGGCGTTATCTAAGGTACATCTATACAGGGTTTCTCCAATGATGGTGTACTTAGCTAACTTTTAGATGAAGGTTCGATGTTGGTTATTGGACAAGTCTTGGGGTAAGGTTTGATCAATGAGATAATTGACTATGTCTTTATACCAAGGAGATGTAGGACCAACAATGGTACAAACCATCATAGTATTAGGGACATCGTAAGCAGGGACCAACAACTGTTCAACCAGAAATTCAAACTTAGGCACATTACTCGGAATATCCAACAAGGAACTCATGGTTGCCATAACATCTGCAACTCTATTCTGGATATGTGGTATTTTTTGAAAAGTAATGTTATTGAAATACTGCTTGAAACTATCATCCATTCACTTGTAAGGGGCAAGCTTCTCATCCTTAGTCTCGTAATCATCATTTACCTACCGGATTACTAGTTGAGAGTCGCCAAAAACATGTAGGCTCTTAATCTTCCATTGAGCTGCCATTTTTAACCTTCTCACTAAAGCTTCATATTCTGCTATATTGTTGGTACAAGGGAAAGAAATCCTAAATGATTTAGGAATGGTATCACCTTGAGGTGTAACAAATAAGATACTAGCTCCTGAACCATGATTTGTATGTGACCCATCAAAGTATAGTTTCCATTCGGATTTAATGTCAATGTTGAAGAGAAATTCATCAAGAAAATCTACCATTAAGGGATGGTCTTCCTTCGTAGGTGCATCGACTAACTGATCCACAATCACCTATCCATTTATAGCATTCCTTTCGACATACTGAATGTCATACTCACTAAGTATCATAACCCATTTAGCCAATCGGCTTGTTAAAGTTGCCTTACTTAGGAGGTATTTAAGTGGATCAGTCTTTGCAATTAACATTGTTTGTCGATTGAGCATATAGTGCCGAATTTTTTGGGTAGCGAAAACTACCGCAAGACAAGAACATTCTATGTTGCTTTAATTCAATTCATAGCCCACTAAGGTACGACTGATGTAATAGACTACTCTCTCATGACCTTGATCATCGTGTTGTGCGAAAAGAGCCCCTAATGCCGACTGAGTTGCTGAAATGTATAATATCAATGGTTTTCCCTCTATAGGTGGCATTAAGACTGGTGGAGTAATAAAATAGTCCTTGATTTATTGGAAGGCCTCTAGACATTTAGGTGTCCACACAAATGGTACTCCTTTCTTGAGTAGATGTTGAAATGGGTGTATTTTATTTGCCAGTTATACTATGAAACACCTAATGGACTGTAATCTCCGTTGTAGGGTTCTGAGTTGACCAATGCTGACTGGAGGAGGCATTTCTATGATAGCTCTTACCTTGTCTATATCTACTTTAATGCCTCTTTGTGAGATAATATACCCTAACAGTTTCCCTGATTTCACTCCAAAGACACACTTCTTCGGATTTAGCCTGACATTGTAATTCTCTAACCTCTGGAATATCTTGTCTAAAACCTTTAATTGATCTTCCCTTGTTTCTAATTTAGCTATAATGTCTTCTACATAATCTTCCATGAGAGTATGTACAGAGTCATGGAAAATCGTAGTCATTGCCCATTGATAGGTAGCTCCTGCATTTTTAAGGCCAAATAGAATAACATTCCAACAATATGTGCCCCATGGACATGTGAAATTTGTCTTGTGTTGGTCTTCAGTTGCTATTTTAATCTGGTTATATCCAGAGAAACCATCCATGAGGGATAGCATCTTGTATCCTATCGTAAGATCTACTATCATGTCTATGTTCGACAAAGGAAAGTCATCCTTAGGACATGCCTTATTGATGTCTCTAAAGTTAGTGCATATGCGAATGCCCCCAGTTGATTTAGTTACTAGTACAAGATTTTATATCCAATCTGCATACTCTATCGTCCTTATGAATCCTACATCCAAGAGTTTCTTAAGTTCTTCCTTGACCAATATAGCGATTTGTGGATGCATTTTCCTTAAATTTTGTTCGACTGACTTAATACCTGGCTGTAGTGGTAAATGATGCAATATTAGATCTGGATCAAGCCCAAGCATGTTAGCATTTTTCCAATCAAAGTTTTTTTGTCTCTTTGTGAAGAATTCTTTAAACTTAGGTTTTTCTGTCTCTATTAAAGAAGCTACAAAATATACCTTCTAAGGATTCTCTTCTGTACCTACATTGACTTCAACATATTCTTCTACTAGCATTGGTGACTTTTCCTATTCAACGGGTAGAACATCTAAACCTCTATCCTTGGGTGCCTCTGGGAGGTTTTTTCCCTCGGATACGTCCTTTATTTTGACTTTTTCTACGTCCAAAGGCACCTTTCAGTTTTCACCTAGGGACTCATCATTTTTATTTTCATTGTCTTTTTTCTTTTTATTCTCATTTTTGCGACTAGAGGTGTAAATAGACTCCCCAAAATATGCTTTGTCGTCCAAGTCTATGGTAAAACTTGTTTATGATCCCCTCTTGGTATGCCTTCTCTAAGTCCCATGAACTCAACAATTGCTTCATCATTCTCGAATGTATCTATGATAGGTGTACCTTGTTGATCCCAGTCGATAAGTTTGGGATATATAAGGGGCATGTCATCATCAGAGTTTCTAAAGGTAGTTGCTGATAAGGTGAATATAGAATGGTTGACATGGTCGCAAAAGTTTTGGACTAACTCCTTCTTATTCTTCTTCCTAGGTGTAGGTATAATCTGATGTGGGACTATAGTAAGGGCTGAGTCACCCGAAGATGGTTTTTCAAGCGCCCAAGATGCATGATCAAGGGTTTCCCAATAATAGTTATCTTGCCATTCTTTTTTGGACAAGTGTTTCTTAGGATGAGGACTAGATGGTTTTAGTACAGGTTTCATGTTTAGGTCCAATTCTCCAAATAGGGCATCTATGTTCATGGTACTGGTAGATGAAAGGGAATCCCATTCACAATCAATTGAGTAAGGGGATTCATCATAAACTGGAGGTTTGTTGTAAACTAGGGGTTTGTCATAAACTAGGGGAAGTGGTTCATGAGATATCTTGATGTCTACGCAAGCACTCACTTCCTCTTGAAATGATGACGAAGTACTAGGAAACCCAATTCTAAGTGGTTGACACCCTAGCATTAAGTATTTCGATCGTGGGTAGATAGTGATCAGTTTCATCCTTCCATTTTGATATAGTCCTCATATCCCTCATTTTGCATTATCTTAAAGCCTTTTCCATACTAGTCCTTAGCTATTTAAATAGATGGGGAGGGGTATTCATGTTCTTCTCGATACAACCAGGAATCACCTTGATGCAAAATTTCTTCACTTAACTCTCCCCATTTTGTCAATGTCATTGTAGGGGGAACATGAAATGTGACCGTTGATTGTCTTCTATCTGCCATGGGTAGGCCATATGCCTTAGGTCGAATCAGTTGACTAACACAATATGATTCCTTTATATTATATTCGCCACATCCCTTATCTTGGATCTCGAGCTTAGGAGTGGATGATGGTGGTTTGAATGAAATGGACTTAGTGAGATGTGATGGGTCAACGTATAGGGATAAAGTGGATGATGAAGCTTCTTGGTTAACTGGTACTTGTCATTTTGGAATTTCTCTTAGGCTTGTACAATACTAAAAAGGATATGGATCACCATCAATAGTGATCTTTGTGCCATTATACGGGAACTTAAGACATTGGTGATATGTTGAAGGTACAACTTTCATTGCGTGTATCCAAGGTCTACCTAACAACAAGTTGTATGGAAGGGTGAGATCCAAGAATTGGAAGCTAGTGTTCATGATTGTTGGCCAATTCTGATAGGGAGTGTGACAACTCCTTTGGATGATCTTTCCTCATCATCATAGGCCTTAATGACTATACTCTTAGAGGTATCCACATGGTCTTCTGAGAATCCTAATGCCTTAACCAATTTTAGGGTACACAGGTTCAAACCTGCTCCTCCATCTACCAAGACTCGTCAGACTTTATTTTGATGGACTAGGACTTCAAGATGTAAGGGGTCATTATGATCAGACTTTTCAGTTGAGTAATCTTGTTGGGAAAATGTGGCATGATGCAAGTTGGTCAAATATCCCACCATTTCTTTGAAATGATTGACATCTAATTCTATAGGAACAGTTGTTTTCTGCAGAGCTTTGTCAAGAATGGCTTGATGCTCAGGTGATAAATTCAACAATTCCAAGATAGATATTTGTGTGGGGGTTTTACTCAATTGATCAAGAAGGTTGTACTTAAACTTTGAAGCTTGTGTAGGTGGCTCTGAAGAAGGACCAAGAATAGTAATCTTAGTTCTGCGTGTGTTTACATTACATTCTAGATGCTTCTTAGTGGTGAAGGTATTGGCATTCTCGTTTGCAGCTCGGAGATGATTTATGATCGTTCCTTTACCATAGTCATACTTGATATTGTTATAATTGGTTGATGGATTATTCCTGGCTCCCAAACTGGAGGCTTTTCCTTTTGTGTGGTCATGTAACATGTCCGTGAAGACCTTATGATCACTGTTCTTGGTGTTTTTCTACCCACCAACCTCTATGGTTCAATTTTCAACAAAGTCTTGTATAATATTCTTGAGTTGGTGACAATGTTGTAGGCTGTGTCCTTTCATTCAATGATAGTCACAAAAAGAGTTATCATCCCACCATGAAGGTTTGAACTGTCCAGGATCATACTCTCTTGGTTCCAAAGGTTTGATGAGATTATGCTTAATCAACTCTTTGAAAATATTCTTGATTGGTTGTCCTAAAGGTGTAAACTCCTTTGTAGGAAATCTCCTCTGTTGTGGTCTTTGTTGTTGTGAATTTTGGACATAGTTGGCTATTTTATCTAGACTATTCATCATGTCTTGATTGGAATTGTAACCTCTAAGTGTGATAATTGGTCCCATATGTACGTGTTTAGCATCAACAATGCCGTCATTTGTAACATTTTTGTTTCTAGACCAGAATTTGTTTCTATCGTTTGGTGCATTCTAATGTCGAAAAACTAGATTCTTGCCTGGTACTTTTATTTCTCCTTTGTCTATAAGGCCTTTCTCAAGGATGATGCCCTTTTGTACCAATTCAGAGAATGAAGTACAACAATCTACCCTTAAATCACTTCGCAGTTCTGGGTTGATGTTCTTTAGGAATATCATGACCTTTTGTTTTTCCGGTATTTCAACTAGACATCTACTAGCTAGATTTCGCCATCTCTGGAAGAAAGTGGTGAAAGTTTCACCATATTCTTGTGTCATGTGGCACAAGTTTGCTATTGTTACCTCATTTTCTATGTTAAAGGCGAAATGTTCGACAAACTTCTTAGCTAATTCACCCCAAGATCATATGCCATATGGTAATTTAGAAAACCATTCCAGTCCTATCTCGACAAGGGTTTGTGGAAATAGTCTCATCAAGTATGTGGGGTCATACGATATTTCCATGCAGGTTGTTGAGAATTCTCTAATGTGTTCTAAAGGATTCTTTCTCCCATTATACTTAGGCAAAATCGGTATAATGTATCCATAGGGGAAAGATGTCATATAAAGCACTTTGTCAAATGGACATGGACATAGGTCTTGCACTAAGATAGTACATTTTCCCGACATAGACATGTTGTCTATCTGTTGTTGAAGAGTTTGCATTTGGTTTTGAAGGACATCAACTTGTGTCAAGGACATGGTGTTTGTGTTATTTGGATCAATGTAGGTGTTCTGATACACCATGTTCTATTATGGCTTGTGATTGGGCAAGGGAATATATCCTGTCAAAATATTCTGATTTGGTATAGAGATATTCCCTGTCTAAATGGTCTGAGTTGGTATAGGAATTCTTCCTGTCTAAATTGTCTGATTTGGTATAGGTATATTCCTACCAACTTTGGATCTCTTACCAGTTGTGTTGGTGCCAAAGGGTTTGGAGGAAGTTTCCCCCGCAGTAAATTGTAAACCTTGTGTTATGTTGAAAGGGGTTGTATTTACAATTGACGATGTTTGAGTTGGTATGCTAGTTGGATTGCTGTGGTAATTTGGAGAATAGAGATAGTTGACATTGCAGCTTGCGTTGGTTGAGTAGACTGTGTTTGCAAAGTATGAATATCAAATCCTATGGGTAGTTTGGCACCTTCTGCTAGCAACTTAGCTAGATATCATTGGGGATCATTTGCCAAACATTCATCCATAAAGGATGCAAATTCAGGATCTTGTACTGCTGCATCTATTTCTTCTATGTAAATTTGCCCATGTGTGTCTCTACTGACATGTTTTTCAAGCAAAGGCTTGTGTGGTCTTTTACTTCTTGACGGTTGGTTTCTGAATGGATTGATGAATTCGTTGGGGTCTGTCATTGCTTTGTGTTTCTTTTTGGACCCTGTTTCGACCATGGAAAATTTTCTCAAAAGGTGGTAATGCAGACTGTGTCTAAAAACTGATATGACCTATGTCTATGTTTTTGGATTTTTTTTATTTTCTTTTCACAATAAATGATGTTGCTAAAATGGTTTCTAAAAATATGTACACTAAGATGACATATGATAGGATGGACAATATGAAAAATTTGGAGTAGACTATTATGATAAATGAGTCTAAGATGGGTCTAACCTACCACGTATGGAATAAATGCATGCAAAGATTTGTTTTTGACCAAGAAACCTAATTGTATGACAAGGACAATTGACAAGGTGATTTTTTCAAACTAGACTATTGAGCTGAAAAGATCCACTAAATGGGACTAAAGTGACAAGGTTCAATGATTATGAAAAACCGAAACATGAACGTTTCCAATGACAAGGAAAGTTATCTATTATGTGATATGCAATTTTCTAGGAAGTATCTATATGCATGCGACTTAGGATGACTATGACTAAGTAGTTTACTATGAATAAGACATATATAAGACCTAATGATGCAAGTTTTTTGAGAAAAATTTACTAGTTTCTAATCGAAGGTTGATCCTAAAAACTTAAAGCAAATAGTGACAATGATGTTTTGGACTCAGCTCATAGTTTTTGATGTTTTCTATTGACAGGCAAATGCAGTTCAAATGTTGACAAATGCGGTTTTTGACAGTGCATGCGATGTTTCTGATAGTGCAGTTTTTCCTATGACAAATGTGGTTTACCGGTACACATGGGGTTCTAGTTTTGGAGTCTGTAAACCTAAATTTTTTGACAGAAACTTGCAGCTTGAAAACTGACAGATGTGGTTTGCACACACACATGCGACTCAGAGTGTGATAGTTGAGACTCATAACATGCAAACTGTGAATAATGAATGTTTTGACAAACACATGCGGTTTTTCCCCCAATAGATGTTATGATTAAACTGACAATTGTGACTTGATTTTGTGATAGTTGAAATTTTCCCAAAATTTGTTGATTGAATTTGTTTGTTTGATCAAGTTTTTGACGAATACAGCAGAAAAAAAACACAACAATCAATGCATTTTTAGTTTTTGTGATGAAAGGACTATTAAGACTCTAAAAAGATTTACAACCTAGGCTTTTAGGACAATACTTGTTGAGTTCTTACTTGGATTTCTCTAGCTACACATATTTATGGTGAATGACTAGTAGCTTGACCCCACTGGCTCCCCTCCACGACACTCACTTATACGCGGCAGCCAAGCTACTATACCCATGAAACTCCCATGGCATACATTTCATTTCCACACATAAACCGTAAGAATGTAAGACGACTTCATAGGGCCAACCTTGCTGCACCAATAAGTAGGTAGGATCTTGGTAACTCTACAACAAGGTGTTTAATAAGGGCATTTTATTCCTAGGGCACTATCCAACATCAACGAGAGTCCATTTATGTCCATCTCATCAGAATAGTGAGCGTGATTTCTGGGCTTTCCCTAGAAATCCATTTTTTATATACCGAGTGGAAGTCGATTGGCTTTAGTGTGTTACCGGTCTGAGTCATCTTGGGGTGAGTACTTTTTCCCACCAAGATAGGCCCAAGTTCTAGAGTCAATAACTATTTCTTACACCTAGGATCACATGACTGTGCAAGGGGAGAGGATACTTTGATATATTGAATCTTAAGGGTGACAAATACATGCAAAGCACCAGACAAAGAACATAGTAGTTCTTTTTAATCCAAATGACAATTGTCTATCTATCAAACAAAAAGTTCATTTTAACCCACACAACGATTGTCTATCTACCAAACAAAAGCTTGCTTAAATAAATAAATTAACGCAAAGGCATTAGGTCCTACATGCAAATTTATCAGTAGTTCATTGTTCTTCGGCTTTCGTCCTGCAAAAAATTGTCTTTGGTTTTAATTGTCTTCTATGCTTCATCCCGCAAACACTATGTTATGCCACCTTAACACAACTGAAACAAACATTAGCAAAAATCCAAACAACCTAAAAAGTGAAAACTAAAAATATGGATGCACGAAAATCAATGAAAAAGTGAAAAAGATTTACCAGCTAGATGCGGCTTTTGGAGCCACATATGGGTTCGACTGTTGACAGGCGGATGCGGTTCGCGAATTTTGATGATAGGCGGATGCGGTTCATGACTTCGCAGATGCAGTTTTTGATGACGGATGCGTCTTTTTTTTTAGTAGATGCGGCTCGTGGATACATATGCATCATTTTGTGGAACAGATGTGATGCGCCATACGAAAACCCTGTAAAAAAAGAACAAAAAACGGAAAGACAAAAATATGTGTGAATTTTGAAGCATGTTCACATCGGGTTCACCAAATGTAATGGTAGATTAAAATAGATGATCTTTCGAATGGTTGATGAGATGGATAATCTGCAACTAGAATAACAAAGTTAATCCTAATCTAAATAATAATCTAAAATCAAACAAAAAAGAACTAGGAAATAAACTAAACAAACTAAACAAATTAATGGAAATCTCTCACCGAATATGCATTCACCCCTTCGAATTATCTTGATTTTTATTCTCCATTTTACATTTTTAGTATTTTTGCCCTTAGATTTCTATGTTTGAATGCAAGTATAACTTCGTCGAGTGTCTAAGAAAAATACTGAAGATAAGTCTCTTCTCAAAAGTGTATGATTTCGAGAGGAGGAATAATTATAATGACAGGCCATTTTATAGATTTTGGGTTTTCAAACGATCGACTTAGATTGAAAGAGAGATCAACGGATAAGATTGATGAATTCCATGCAATATGAGTTCTGTCTCTAATAGAACATGAGTTAGAACACGAGTTAGAACACGAGTTCATAAAAGATTGAAGATAGAGACTAAGTTAGAATGTGAGTTAGAACATGAGTTCAGGATCTTAATCTCCAAAAATGGAACAAATAGAATTTGTATGCAAAATACAAAGTTAGAACTCAAAGACTAATGCATTTGAATGCAAACAAGAGTTAGAACTAGTTAATCGACTAGTTGTGATGGAGAGTCTTCTCACTGAGATAAACAGGTGTTGAATTCAGAGATAACTGGAGAACTAAAAATAGATCTCGAGTCAAAAGGTGAGTGAATGATTTAGATAATTGAATGAAGAAGAATGTGACATAAATAATTAAATATGAATTAAATGTTAATTTAATTCAACATTCGAAAATAAGAGACTTTAATTAAATAAATAAAGTAATTTATTTAATTTAACTGTTTGAAAAGAATAATATAAATAATTAAATAATAAATATTTAATTACAAATAAAGGGGGTTAAATGAATAATTAAATAATAAATATTTAATTATAGTTGGAAAAGTATGATAAAGGTGTAATTAAATAATAAATTATTTAATTGATAGATAATGGGCAAAGAATTAATTAGTTTGCAACATAATAAAATAAATATGATGTATGTAATTAATCAAGTTGAATAAAGGTTAATAATGAATTAAATAATTAATTAAAAAGGGGTATTTAATTAATAGAGGAAATATGTGTTAGAAAGGTTAATTAAATAATTAACATTATTTAATCAAGACCACAGACTATAGAAAATTATGTTGAATGTGTACTCGCAGGCCTAGACCAATTTTCGGTATCTACAGTATAGATATGGTTGGTCAAGATAAAACATCACTCTTCTGGATAGTTCGAGCCATAATCTTTCATGGTTGCAAACACACTTTCATTATGTGTGTTCTTGATCCTACTAAAGAAATGGTGGAACATGTTGTAGATCAAATCTTGCAACCCTAAGTCCACAAGAAGGTTACTTGTCCCAATTTCTGCAAATGTCTTTAAGATGTTCATCCTTCTTGAGTATTGTGAACTATTGATGTCATCTAGATCTTTGTAACTATCTGCAATCATGTGCAATACTGTAATAGCTAGAGCTATATCTCATACTACAAATGAGTGCTCAATAAATCCTAAACATTCTTCTATTGTTTTCAATGTGAACATAATGGCATTCCTTTAAGATAAACTACTAAGCTTACTACCTGATTCATAAAGTAATCTTTCCAACCACTATCATCGATTTCCATGCTTCATATGGAAAGTTAATTTGTTGCAATACCCAAAGACTGGCAGGTTCATTCGCTCTAATACCACTGTAATGACTCGAGCTCTAGATCAATAGATTTTTGTTCATTTCTTATTGGATTGACAAAGGTTGTCATCCAATATTATTAATATAGATAATGGAGTCCCCAAATTATAAATGAAATAAATTCTGAATATGAAGTCTAATTCAAATATTAATTTGATAATGGAAATTTGATAAATAAATATAATAGTTGTTTCTCATTGATCAATTAAAATCATGTGCTAGCTTCGAATATGAATCTACCTATCATTGATATATAGGCCTTGAGAATTGGGATGCCTTTCCTAATTGATACTTTGTACTCATGCATCTTACTTTGAGTCCTTTCCAGATTATATGCTTGAAATGTATACTCCCATATTATATTTTTTTTCTCATATAGACCAATCCCACACTAGGTAATTCAATAATAAAAATAAGTGTGCAAATTCATTACCCTGATCTTCCCTTCTCATTCTCTTTTATACTCGAAAACTACACAATTGAATCCTAATAGCAATATCACAATTTGACACATTGTAGAAAATACCTCCTACTTATCAATTGATGAGCTAAAGGGGCTCTATAATGAATGTTTCATAAGGCACAACACTTGTTGAAGATTTTGCAAATGGGGTTGCAATCTAAGTGGACTTAACCTTGGGGAAAAACCTTTGTGGTTAAGCACTTGAGCTGGAGTAGTACTAGGATGGGTGGCCTCCCGGGAAGGCCTAGTGCCTCACCTCTGTGAGCATCACCTAGATGCAATGAGTGTTAAGTGGGCCATTCATTATCATGAGATATGGATTCTTGTGTACGCAGCCCTCTTTCAATCCATGTCAACCTAGGGACCGTACAGGAAGTTGGAGGTCATACCAAGTACGGGAACAACAAGTTTGTATAAAAAATCTAAAAGACAAAGAACAGTGTGAATAATTATTATTAGATCTTTCCAAAAGTTTAGCAACAACCTTCATTTGAGCCTCTCAAGGCTTTACATAGTGTTTTACACCCTTCTCTAACTAATCCATGCCCTCAACACACTAAAAACCAACTTTCAAAACAAGTAACCATTGCATTTCAAATTTGTTGCTTTAAGCAACTTACAAATTTGCAACTTTAGACTCCTCCAACCTAAGGGATCGATCCGGTGGAACATAGCTCGAAGTTATTCGACATCTTTTGTTGAAAAAGAGGACCATTCCTAGCATAAACATACCTATTCGGATGTGTTGGAATAGTCCACTTGGTCACACAAGTTGCAGAACGAAAGTTGCACCACTTTGCAACTTTGCATTGCTTGCATTTGATGCTTTTTCCATCAAGTGAAAATTCACCGCCACGGGAAAACCACTATGATATAGTGAAAACTAGGAGAGGTTTTTATAAACCCAATGCAATCCTATAGGATCAAATGAGAATTTTCTAAGCATCACGGTATCTGAGTAATAGCATGCTAAAGTTTGCAGCCATTTTGCACTTTGGACCCTCATGGGATCAATCCGGTGGAACGTAGCTTGGAGTGATTCTATGTGTTTTGGTGTGAAAGAGGACCATGCCTAGCATAAACATACCTATTCTAACACATTGGAGTAGTTATTTTGGTCACACGAGTTGCAGAGCGAAAGTTGCACAACTTGAATTTGACACTTTTTCCATCAAGTGAAAATCCCCCGCCACGGGAAAACCACTTCGGGATAGCTGAAAATGAGAGAGGTTTTTATAGAGGGGCCCAATGTGATCCTAGAGGATTGGACGAGAAGTTTCAAGTGTCACAGTATCCAAGTAATAACATGCTAAAGTTCGCAACCATTTTGCACTTTGGACCCTTAAGGGATCGATCTGGTGGAACATAGCTCCGAGTGATTCCATGTGTTTCGGTGTGAAATAGGACCATGCCTAGAATAAAATACCTATTGGGATGTGTTGGAATAGTCCGCTTGGTCACACCAGTTGCAGAACAAAAGTTGCACCACTTTGCAACTTTGCACTGCTTGCATTTTATGCTTTTTCCATCAAGTGAAAATCCGCCGCCACAAGAAAACCACTCTGAGATAGTAAAAACCAGAAAAGGTTTTTATAAAGGGGCCCAACGTGATCTTGTAGGATCAGATGATAATTTTCTAAGAATCACGGTATCTGAGTAATAGCATGATGAAGTTTGCAGCCATTTTGCACTTTCGACCCTTAAGGGATTGATCTGGTGGAACGTAGCTTAGAGTGATTCTGCATGTTTCGGTGCAAAAGAGGACCATGCCTAGCATAAAAATACCTATTTATATGTGTTGGAGTAGTTATTTTGGTCACACGAGTTGTAGAGCGAAAGTTGCACCACTTTGCAACTTTGCACAACTTGAATTTGACAGTTTTTTCATCAAGTGAAAATCTACCACCACAGGAAAACCACTCCAAGATAGCCAAAACCGAGAGAGGTTTTTCAAGAGGGGCCTAGTACAATCCTATAGGATTAGATGAGAAGTTTCTAAGTGTCATGGTATCCAATTAATAGCATGCTAAATTTTGGAGCCATTTTGTACTTTGGGCCCTTAAGGGATCGATCCGGTGGAACATAGCTCAGATCAATTTCACGTGTTTCAGTGTGAAAGAGGACCATGCCTAGCATAAAATACCTATTTGAACATGTTGGAACATTCTACTTGGTCACACAAGTTGCAAAACAAAATTTGGACCACTTTACAACTTTGCACAGCTTGGTTTTGACACTTTTTCCATCAAGTTAAAATCCGCCGCCACGGGAAAACCACTTCGAAATAAGCAAAACCGAGAGATTTTTTGTAGAGGGGCCCAATGCGATCCTGTAGGATTAGACAAGAAATTTCTAAGTGAAAGGTTATAATTTTTATGGGTTTATGCTGCTTCCCCTGTAACTTTTGATGGAAAAGGGCATGAAAAATGAGGTTTCACCCTAGGGTATGATAAAATATTGCATAAAATAATGTAACAAAATCTTATTACAATGCCTCAGAGTTTTTCATTATGTAAGTAAATCTTATTACAATTTTGGATCTGAGAGTTTTTCATTATGTAAGTAAATCTTATTACAATGCCCCAGGCACTTCGATCTCACAGATCTTTTACAATGTCACTCATATATTTGAGATTCTCTTTAAATGTCTACATCATAGGTGCTCATTATGAGGTTAACTTCAATTGAGTAACTTGAAATTCCCTTGCTAAGCTTCACACACTCTTTTATAATGTCTTGAAATAAAAAATGAGATTTATCAAGATCATCAAATTAAGGATTTGCATTGCTTTTTTGGCTGAGATTCTCTTTGATGGCTCTTAAATCAGCATTTTTTGCAATGAGAGATCAATCAATTTTTAGTATTTTACTTACAAATATGCAAAGGAAATGAAATAAAAATAGATGGAAGGCACTTATAGATAGGAATGCAGGTTTCACAACTTAGTCACTCCTAGTCATACATCTTCACTGGGAATTCCAACAGACCTATTCCACACAACACCTCTCATGAATAGAGTAAGTTGAAATTTTAGATGCTCTTATAATGTCTACATCATAACTGCTCATGAGAAGGTTAACTTCAAATGAATAACTTGAAATTTCGTCACCAAGCTTTGCACAAAATTTTCAAATGGCTTAAAATATTGATTGAGATTTGTCAAGGTCATCAAAATAAGGATGTTGCAGTGCTTTTCTAGCTAACATTCTCTTGGATGACTCATATATCCGCATTTTTTGCAAGGGGACACCAATCACTGTAAAAGAAGATGATAGCACTGGCATACTTGGATGCCTAAAATAGTGAAAAGGTCAGTTTCCTTAAAGTTGTCCCAAAGGAGTCATGTAATGGGTTAAGTTATGTCTTGCAACTCTGAAATGGGTGCTGGAATCATTCTTTTATTTTCTTGGTGTTTTGGAGTTAAGGGCCCAAAACTGGTTTTGCACTACTACTAGATTCCAAGGGTGAAAAGTGGGAAATAGTATTTCTATTTGTTGTCCAACTTGAAGGATTGTTGGGATTGGTCCATTGGACCTTTTTAATCTTGTTAGATGCCTCTTGAAGGAAATTTGACATCTTGAATGGTTTTGGGTCCTCTAACTCTACATCAAAAATGAGTATCATAGTCTGAAGTGTGTGCATGGTTTGGGAGATACATGTGATAGTTTGCAGATGCTTGGCTACTAGTAATTTGAGTATATGAATCAAATGTGTTATGAAGGGAAAAATATAGTTACAATGACAACGTAAGATTATAATGACAAACAAAAATGAAAGCAAGCCATAATAGAATGAAAGAAAATGTGTAAAGACTTCACATACCTAAAAAACCAGACTTTCAAATGGAGGAGTTCAACCCAATTATGTGGCCTTAGCTTCTTCTTTCTTCAAACTCCACAACAATTTGACTTGTTCAAAAGCTTGTTCCCCTCCAAACTTTAATTATATATAATTCTTTAATGGAATTCAAACTTCAATTGATATTATACGTCTTTCAATGTGGAAACTCTGCTATTTCAGGAAAAGGTGGTAGAAATATCATGGAAAAGGTGATGGAATGTGAAAAACATGCTTGCACACTTCACAACATCATCAAAAAGAAAATGTTTTTTGGAGCACGCACAAAACCAGGCGAATATGTAGACTATGGGCCTTGAAATCAAGGGTATATAGAATTTTTACCGTTTTTAGTGAAGTAAAACACATGCGCATGTTATAACGGGAGCACGTTATGTGAAATATGGTTTTATTAATATATTTAGTTTCTCCCTCTTTGTCTATACCCTCTATCCTAATTCTATATCTATCCCCTGCACCCTTATAGTAGAGGAGATAGAGGTGAGTGTGTGTGTGTGAGGGAGAGAGGGAGGGAGAGGGAGAGGGGGAGAAAGAGAGAGTGAAAGAGAAATAGGGAGAGAGGGAGGGAGAGGGAGTGGGAGACAAAGAGGCAAAGAGGGAGGGAGAGGGAGAGGAGGAGAAAGAGATAGTGGGAGAAAGAGAGGGAGGGAGAGAGTGGGAGAAGGGGAGAAGGGGAGAGTGGGAGAAAGAGAGTGTGGGAGAGAGTGGGAGATAGAGAGGGAGGGAGAGAGGGGGAGAGTGGGAGAAAGAGAGGGAGGGAGAGAGTGGGAGAGTGGGAGAAGGGGAGAGGGCTATATAGAGAGGGAGGGAGAGAGGTGGATAGTGGGATAAAGATAGAGTGGGAGAGTGCCAATCCTCAACACTTCAACCCTATTAATGCCTCAACCCTCAACCCTTCAACCCTAATCCCTATACCCCTATGCCCCATTAATCCCTTAACCCTCAACGCTCAACCGTCAACACTTCAACCCTAATCCCTCAACCCCTATACCATCTTAATCCCTGAACCCTAAACCCTCAAACCCTAATCCATCAATCCCTATACCCTATTAATCCCTCAACCCTTAATTCTCAACATTCAACCCTTCAACCCTAATCCCTCTATCCCTATACCCTATTAATCCCTCAACCCTTCAACCCTAATCCCTCTACCCCTATAACCTATTAATCCCTCAACCCTCAATGCTCAACCCTCAACCCTTCAACCTTAGTCCCTCAACCCCTATGTACCCTCTTAATCCTTGAACTCTCAACCCTTAATCCCTAATCCCTCAACCCCTATACCCTCTTAATCACTCAACCCCTATACCCTCTTAATCACTCAACCCCTATACCCTCTTAATCCCTCAACCCTCAACCCTCAACCCTCAACCCTAATCCTTGAAACCCTATACTGTCTTAATCCCTCAACCCTCAATGCTCAACCCTCAACCCTTCAACCCTAATCATTCTACCCCTATACCATATTAACCCCTCAACCCTCAAATCTCAACCCTCAACCCATCAACCCTAATCCTTGAACCCATATACCCTCTTAATCCCTCAACCCTCAATGCTCAACACTCAACCCTTCAACCCTAATCCCTATACCCCTATACCCTATTAATCCCTCAACCCTCAATGCTCAACCCTCAACACTTCAACCCTAATCCCTGTACCCCTATACCCTATTAATCACTCAACCCTCAATGCTCAACCCTCAACCCATCAACCCTAATCCCACTACCCCTATACCCTCTCAATCCCTCAACCCTCAATGCTCAACCCTCAACCCTTGAACCCTAATCACTCAACCCCTATACCCTCTTAATCCCTCAGCCCTCAACCCTCAACCCTTCAACATCTAATCCAAAAACCCCTATACCCTCTTAATTCCTCAACCGTCAATGCTCAACCCTCAACCCTTCAACCCTATTAATCTATCAACCCTCAACGCTCAACCCTCAACCCTTCAACCCTATTAATCTATCAACCCTCAACGCTCAACCCTCAACCCTTCAACCCTCAATGCTCAACCCTCAACACTTCAACCATAATCCTTGAACCCTAATAACCTCTTAATCCCTCAACCCTTCAACCCTAATCCATGTACCCCTATACCCTAGTAATTCCTCAACCCGCAACACTCAACCCTCAACCCTTCAACTCTAATCCCTCTACCCCTATACCCTATTAATCCCTCAACCCTCAATGCTCAACCCTCAACCCTTCAACCCCAATCCCTCTACCCCTATACCCTCTTAATCCCTCAACCCTCAATGCTCAACACTCAACCCTTCAACCCTAATCCCTCAACCCCTATACCCTCTTAATCTCTCAGCCCTCAACCCTCAAACCCTCAACATCTAATCTCTTAACCCCTATACCCTCTTAATCCCTCAACCCTCAACGCTCAACCATCAACCCTTCAACCTTAATCTCTATACCCCTATACCCTATTAATCTGTCAACCCTCAAAGTTGAACCCTCAACCGTTCAACCCTCAATGCTCAACCCTCAACCCTTAAACCCTAATCCTTGAACCCTTATACCCTCTTAATCCCTCAACCCTCAATGCTCAACCCTCAACCCTTCAACCCTAATCCCTGTACCCCTATACCCTATTAATCACTCAAGCCTCAACGGTCAACCCTCTACCATTCAACCCTAATCCCTCAACCCTCAATGCTCAAATCTCAACCCCAATACCCCCTTAATCCCTTAGCACTCAACCCTCAACCCTTCAACCCTAATCCCTTAACCCCTATACCCTCTTAATCCCTCAACCCTCAACCGTCAACCCTTAAAACCTAATCCCTCTATCCCTATACCCTATTAAGCCCTCAACCCTCAACAATAAACCCTCAACCCTTCAACCCTAATCCCTCTACCCCTTTACCCTATTAATCCCTCAACCCTCAACACTTCAACACTAATCTCTCAACCCCTATACCCTCATAATCCCTGAACCCTCAACCCTTAAACCCTAATCCGTCAACCCCTATACCTTCTTAATCCCTAAACCCTCAACCCTCAACCCTTCACCCTTAAACCCTAATCCCTTTACCCCTATACCCTCTTGATCCCTCAACCCTCAACATTTCAACCCTAATCCCTAAACCCCTATACCCTCAACCCTCAACCCTCAACCCTTCAACCCTAATCCCTGAACCCCTATACCCTCTTAATCCCCTAACCATCTATGCTCAACCCTCATCCTTTCAAGGCTAATCCCTCTACCCCTATACCCTATTAATCCCTCAACCCTCAACACTCAACCCTCAACCCTTCAACCAAAATCTCTCTACCCCTATACCCTATTAATCCGTCGACCCTCAACGCTAAACCCTCAACCCTTCAACCCTAATCCCTCAACGCCTATACCATCTCAATCCCTAAACCCTCAACCATTAAACCCTAATCCCTCAACCCCTATACTCTCTTAATCCCTAAACCCTCACTGCTCAACCCTTAAAATCTAAGCCATCAACCCCTATAGCCTCTTAGTCCCTCAAACCTCAACCCTCAACCCTTCAACCCTAGTCCTTGAACCCCTATAGCCTCTTAATTCCTCAGCCCTCAACGCTCAACCCTCAAACCTTCAACCCTAATCCCTATACCTTATTAATCCCTCAACCCTAAACGCTCAAACCTCAACCCTTCAACCCTAATCCTTCAACCCTTATACCCTCAACGCTCAATGCTCAACCCTTCAACCCTAATCCCTCAACCCTCAACACTCAACCCTCAACCCTTCAACCCAAATCCTTGTACCCCTATACCCTATTAATCCCTAAACCCTCAATTCTCAACCCTTCAACCCTCATCCCTCTACCGCTATACCCTATTAATCCCTCAACCCTCAATGCTCAACCCTCAATTCTTCAACCCTAATCCCTCAACTCCTATAACAGTTTAATCCATGACCCCTCAATCCTCAACACTTAAACCCTAAAGCCTCAACCCCTTTAACATCTTAATCCCTCAACCCTCAATCCTCAACCCTTAAACCCTAATCCCTCAACCCCTATACCCTCTTAATCCCTCAACCCTCAACCCTCAACCCTTCAACCATAATCCCTGAACCCCTATACCCTCTCAATCCCTCAATCCTCAATTCTCAACCCTCAACCCTTCAACCCTAATCCCTCAAATCCTATACCCTATTAATCCCTCAACCCTCAATTCTCAACCATCAACCCTTCAACCCTAATCCCTCAACCCTCAACACTCAACCCTCAACCCTTCAAACCTCATCCCTCAACCCCTATACCCTCTTAATCCCTCAACCCTCAAACCTCAACCCTCAACCCTCAACCCTCAACCCCTAATCCATCAATCCCTATACCCTCTTAATCCCTCAATCCTCAATGCTCAACCCTTAACCTTGCAACCCTAATCCCTATACCCCTATACCCTATTAATCCCTCAACCATCAACGCTCAACCCTCAACCCTTCAACCCTAATCCCTCTACCCCTATACCCTCAACGCTCAACCCTCAACCATTCAACCCTAATCCCTCAACCCCTATGTACCCTCTTAATCCTTGAACCCTCAAACCTTAAACCCTAATCCCTCAACCCCTATACCCTCTTAATCCCTCAACCCTCTACACTCAACCCTTAAACCCTAATCCCTCTCCCCCTATACCCTCTTCATCTCTCAACCCTCAACCCTCAACCCTTCAACCCTAATCATTGAACCCCTATACCCTCTTAATATCTCAACCCTCAACGCTCAACCATCAATCCTTCAACCCGAATTCCTCTACCCCTATACCCTATTAATCCCTCAACCCTCAATGATCAACCCTCAACCCTTCAACCCTAATACCTATACACTAGTAATCGCTCAACCTTCAACCCTCAACCCTCAACCCTTGAACTCTAATCCCTCAACACCTATACCCTCTTAATCCTTGAACCATCAACCCTCAACCCTTCAACCCTTAATCCCTAATCCCTCAACCCCTATACCCTGTTAATCCCTCAACCCTCAACCCTCAATCCTTCAACCCTAATCCCTCAACCCCTATACCCTCTTAATCCCTCAACCCTCAACCTTCAACCCTTAAACCCTAATCCTTGAACCCCTATACCCTCTTAATCCCTCAACCCTCAACCTGCAACCCTCAACCTTGTAAACCTATTCCCTGAAGCCCTATACCCTCTTAATCCCTTAACCCTCAATGCTCAACCCTCAACCCTTCAACCCTAATCCCTCTACCCCTATACCCTATTAATCCATGAACCTTCAACGTTCAACCCTCAACACTTCAATCCTAATCCGTGTACCCTTATACCCTATTAATCCCTCAACCCTTAACGCTCAACCCTCAACCCTAATTTCTTAACCCCTATACCCTCTAAATACCTAAACCCACAACCCTCAACCCTTAAACCCTAAGCCATCAACCCCTTTACCCTCTTACTCCCTCAACCTTCCACCCTCAACCTTTAAAACCTAATCCCTCAACCCCTATACCCTTTTAATCCCTTAACCCTCAGAACTCAACCCTTAACCCTTCAGTCCTAATCCCTGTACCCCTATACCCTATTAATCCCTCAACCCTCAACCCTTCAGCCCTAATCCCTGTACCCCTATACCCTATTAATCCCTCAACGCTCAATGCTCAATGCTCAACCCTCAACCCTTCAACCCTAATCCCTCTACCCCTATACCCTATTAATCCCTCAACCTTTTATGATCAACCCTCAACCCCTATACCCTTTTAATCCCTGAACCTTCAACCCTCAACCCTTAAACCATAATCCCTCAACCCCTTTAACATCTTAATCCCTCAACCCTTAAAGCCTAATCCCTCAAGCCCTATACCCTATTAATCCCTCAACCCTCAACGCTCAACCCTTCAACCCTAATCCCTCAGCCCCTATACCCTCTTAACCCCTCAACCCCTATATCCTCTTAATCCCTCATCCCTCAACTCTCAACCATTAAACCCTAATCCCTCAACCCTCAAACCTTCAACCCTAATTCCTCTACCCATATACCCTATTAATCCCTCAATCCTCAATGCTCAACCCTTAACCCTTCAACTCTAATCCCTCAACCCCTATACCCTCTTAATCCCTGAACCCTCAACCCTCAACCCTTAAACCCTAATCCCTAAACCCCTATACCCTCTGAATCCCTCAACCCCTATACCCTCTTAATCCCTCAACCCTCAACCCTTAAACCCTAATCCCTGAACCCCTATACCCTCTTAATCCCTCAACCCTCAACCCTCAACCCTTCAACCCTAATCCCTGAACCCCTATACCCTCTTAATCCCTCAACCCTCAACCCTCAACCCTTCAATCCTAATTCGTGAACCCCTATACCCTCTTAATCCCTCAACCCTCAAGCCTCAATGCTCAACCCTCAACCCTTCAACCCTAATCCCTCTACCCCTATACCCTATTAATCCTTGAACCTTCAACGCTCAATGCTCAACCCTCAACCCTTCAACCCTAATCCCTCTACCCCTATACCCTATTAATCCCTCAACCCTCGACACTCAACCATCAACCCTTCAACCCTAATCCCTCAACCCCTATATACTCTAAATCCTTGAACCCTTAAACCCTAATCCCTCAACCCTTTTACCCTCTTAATCCCTCAACCCTCAACCCCTATACCCTCTTAATCCCTCAACCCTCAACCCTCAACCCTTCAACCCTAATCCCTGAATCCCTATACCCTCTTAATCCCTCAACCCTCAATGCTCAACCCTCAACCCTTCAACAATAATCCCTCTACCCCTATACCCTATTAATCCCTCAACCCTTAACACTCAACCCTCGACCCCTCAACCCTAATCCCTCTACCCCTATACCCTCTTAATCCATGAAACCTCAAACCTCAACCCTTAAACCCTAATCCCTCAACCCCTATACCCTCTTAATCCCTCAACCTCAACCTAATACTCTCTACCGTAAACCCTAATCCCTCAACCCTAATTCCTCAACCCTTATACCTTGAAATCCAAGAAAAATCTCTAGCCTAATCCCTAAACCCTCAACCCTTAATCTCTCAACCCCTATAACCTCTACCCTATTAATTGGATCCTCAACCCTAATCCCTCGACCCTATACCTTAAACCCTCAATCTTCAACCCTCAATCCTTAAACCCTCTACCCTCTACCCTTTACCCTATACATTAAATCCTCAACTCTCAATTCTCAACCCTAAACCCTTAATCCCTCAACCCTCAATCCTTATACCCTAAACCCTATACCCCTATACCCTCCACCCCTTACATTGGACCCTACACCTAATCCTTCAACCATATACCCTCAAAACTATACCCTAAACTCTCTACCCTCAACCAAGTAAACCCTTAACCCTAAACCCTTAACCCGAAACCCTTCAATCCTAAACCCTTAAACGTAAACCCTTAACCCCAAACCCTTCAACCCTAAATCCTTAAACCTTCTACCCTATACCCTCAACCAAATACCCTCTACCATCGACCCTATTCCCTCAAGCCTCAAACCTTAAACCCTAATACCCTAGAAACCATCAACCCTATAGGTCCTCCATCCTAATCCCTCAACCCTATACCCTCAACCTCTATCACTTTCTCCCTATCTATACATCTCACCTCTCCCTCCTCCCCTCCCTCTTACCCTCTCTAATTGTCTCTATCTACCATCCCCCTATTTCTATGTACCTCTCATTCAACCAATCCCTACCACGCTCTCTCGCTGCCTCTATCCATCTCTCTTTATGTCCCTCCCACTCTATCCTAATCTCTCCTCCCACTACCTCCCTCTACCTCTCTCATGTCTCTCTCTCCCACCCCCTCTCTCTCTTAGGTCTCTCTCTCTAGAAACCTACCAAGGTAACTCTCTCTTCTTCTATCTCCCCTCTCTCTCTCTATCCCTCCAACTCTACCTAGATAAGTCCCTCTCACTCCACCCCCCACTTTCTCTGCCTCTATCAGGTCACTCCCTCCCACACCCTCTCCCTCTCTTAGGTCTCTCACTCACACTCCCTCTCTCTCCCACTCCCTCTCTCTCACACTCCCTCTCACTACCTATCTCTCAAGTATCTCCCTCTCACCCCCCTCACACTCTCAAGTCTCTACCTTTGGCACCCTACCTACATAGCTCTCTCTTTATCTCTATCTCTTTCTCTTCCTCTCCCACCCCCCCTCTCTCTCTCTCCCTCCCTCTATCCCTCCCACCCTACCTAGCTAAGTCCCTCTCACTCCAACCCCTTCTCTCCCAATCCCTCTCTCTTAAACTCACTTCCACCCACTCTCCATCTCTCCAGATTCTCTCTCTCTAAATTCTCCCTCCATCTAAATACATACATAAATGGATACATACAAGTATAATACATATGTACATATAATCTTACATCCATACAAGCATACATACATACATGTGTAGATACAATCTAACATACATAGAGGCATACATACAATATATATGCATTGATACATACATACATGACATACACGCATACATGTACATACAAACATACAAATATATCAACATTTATTCAATATATTAACATTTAACATAAAGGAATACATAACACGCTTGTGTTATGTCTTAGTTGACATGCTTTCCGCAGATGCAAAAACCATGTGAAAAGTGAGATATAACACGAGCGTGTTATAACACGCTCGTATTATATCTTGCTTTGGGAATTCCCGAGCCTTAGGCTTGGTATTTTCCTTGGAATACCAACACAAAGGCTTGGAGGGCATTCTTAATGACCAGAGACGTGTTTTTAGAAAATGAACCATATTTCTCATAATCGAGTTCGTGCTCACCATCAGGATTGCATGTGGTTCAATATCAAAAAAATCGAACACATGGGTAATGTTGGGTTCTCCCTTAGCTATCCAATGATGTATTTTTTTTTACTTTCTAAAAATGTTAAGCCTTTCATCCATAATTTATTTTATCTCTATGTCTTTTTTTTGCCAAAAAGTAGTGTTTGGTATTTTTTCGTTATAAATTAAACGTTCATTGATTTCTCAAATAAATTACAATTTTAGAAACTAGATTCCATTCTACAAATTTAAAAAAAAATTAAAAAAAAATCAATTAGTTTCCAAAATTTGTAGGGGTAGCATGGCCAATATTTTATTTTTCAAGAAATGTCCACTTCGAAAATTAGTAAGAAATCAAATATTCATTAAAAAATTATCAGAAAAATTGTGCATCAACTACATACTATTAGCTAACTTTTGATCATTGCGATTTTAAAAATACTAAAAAAAAGTTCGTCGTACAAAGGTTGTACAAGAGTTGCTATGTTATGTTTTTCCAACAAAAACAACACCAATTTATGTACGTCCCTTGTTTGAACCCCTTAATCTCAACCATTTTCAAAATAAATTAGTAATTTAGAAAGTAGACTCAGAGCACTTGAATCCTTCTTTTTGTTCAATCTCAAAATTTTGAGTGTAAGTATCCTCAATTTCACATCCAAGGTCAATATTTCCCGATTTCAGAAAAAAGCTATCCACTTAAGTCCCCTTTTTGGGAACCATCTTTGTGCACTTACCCCCATTTTGGTGTTTATTTTTGATATATTATAATTAATAATAAAAAATAATGTGTGAGAGGGGAATTGAATAATTAAATTAGGTAGGGTACATTGGGTGAAGTAGATAGTTTTTAATTAGAAATAGTTGAAAAACCAATTAGATGGATCAACAAGTTGTTCACAATCTTCATTTGTACTACTTAGGGTCTCATGACTACATCTTCACTATACAGATTTCTCTAATAAAATGCTTTCTACATAACAAAATATTATCTTAAAACTTGTTTTCTAATTACTAAGATATACAAACACATGGATTTATAAATTGTAGGAGATCATCCTATACATATAGGTTGTTGGTGATCATCATGTACAAAAGATATTCATAATTAAGAAATCTAAATTATCCATATAAACGATAAGTGGTTATTGTGCTAGAAAGATGTGTATACTCTTCTATATTGAACATGTTCATGGGAAACAAAATGAAACTATATACCAAAAACTAGTAGATTAGAGAATTGTGTTATGACTCTGTACACTTTGGTTGGGAAATACTCTTGTTCCACCTTTTCCTTTTATGTTCTTTTTCATATTTTCCATTGAATATTGATTATCATACCTCCTTTTGAGCTCCTGGTGCCCTTTCCTGAATGGAATATTATCAACTTCACTAAATGGCCAGTGTGTAGCAAGTTTTACCTCTACAAATCCATTCTCCTTTAGCTAAATAAATGTCTCCTTGGTGATCTTTGTGGTCATAGTCACCTACAAAGAAAAATTAAACACTATGTCTTCTTAAAGACTCAATGAGTGTCTACATTTTGAAATTTGTTCTCATTTGTGTATTTATAGATAATCCAAAGAATTTCAATAGAAAGTATAAACCAAAATAAATTTAATGTTTTTCTATTTTTTGCATAGAACCACACAAGATATCTTTTAAATTAATACAACCATTATTCCCCCATCCATCTAAGTCAACACAAAATATATTCTAAACCTCCCTAGTAAAGAAGTATTCAAAAAAATATACATGTGTAATGTCATAAAATTGCACCCCTTGCAATTTCACATACATTCTCGCATTTTCTTTAATGTCCACTCCCTTAGATCTTGTGTAGGCTCATTTTAGCCCTTGCATCAACCTTTTTCCCTTCTCAGGATGCTCAACACCCCTTTTTAGCAGCTACCCTTGCATGTCAACTTTGCATTAAACCTGATGCCTTTCTCATTCTTTTTGTTTTATAGCGCGATGTGTTCGGACACTAGCACACCGTGCGAATGTCTGCACACTGCGCTAGCATCCTATGACATTTAAACGTTCAACGATCATTTTCGACCATGCTTGCCACTTTTCACCTCCTTTTGTCAGTGGTAACATCCTGAGACACCTTGTAACCTCTCAAGAAGCTTCTTTTGGCTTCTCTTTTCTCTCTTTAAATGCTATCCTTTTAGTTCCATGGCTTCCTCTAAGATCTTCTTGATCTCTCCCTCTTGGGTATACTCTTTGTCTCTTGCTATCCTGTTTGCACAGCTCCATACAAATTGCTACAACAACACTCTCACTTCCTTGTAGTAGTCTTTGTAGCTCTATTGGCTCTTGCAACTATTACCTCCCTTGTCTTCTACTTACGAGGATCTTGGGATTTCACATGTCCTCTACTTATTGCTTATTTATTTTGTGATACAAGTTCTCCTCCTCATGTAGGGATTGATTTTATCACCTCTTTTGTGATACGGGTTCTCCTCCTCGAACAGGGCTTTCTTTTATCACATCGCATTGCACACTTTACTTCTCTCTATCTATTTGGCTATCCATTGAGGTGGGAACACCAAAATAGGGGCTTAATTGAGCCAAACCCCTATACAGCCCCAACAATTTCGCCATATCTTTCACATGTAGGTTTTGAAGACATTCATTTGCTAGAAGTTTCATCACTTGCAAGCATTTCCTTTTTATCTCTTATTCTCTTTATCATTTCCATTTCACTTTATTTCAAATTTATTATATTTTGTTACTTTATTGCATTATGTAAGTTCTTAGCAATCAGATTTCTAGTAGTCATTTAGCCATTTTTTGTGACAAACTCACTGTCTAGTCCATACAAGATGCCAACACACCTTTGGGCCACTAGTGCGCCACACTATCGTCTATATTTCACACTATCATCCTTTGGTCAAGAACCTGCCAATTTATTCAAAGAATCTTTGTGACCTGCTCTTCTTGATTCTAGAACTCTCGTGTTGTTCCTTGAGGTACTTTAGGGGAGTTCACCCTGTGAAGTTATCTGAATGAAGAGAAATCATGAGTATTGAATCCCCCTTCTCTACATTTTGGTGAACCTGACATGAAGCAAAAAACTAGGAATTTATTTACCCCGACTTGGTGGGGTCATAACTTTTGACTCAGTGCTCAGAATTTAGAACCGTTTGCACCGTTGGAAAGGTCTCCAAGAGAACTAGTTTATTCCCTAAAATACCATTCCTTTGACTATCAAATTTTAGGGATGGATGCAAGTTTCCACCTCAAATTCTGCTCCGAAGACCTCCAAAAATACAAATTACTAGAACCTAGAAAATACCGAAAAAGTTAGAAAATGTGATTTTTTTTAGTTTTTCTTAGTTCTATCACCCCAAAATGAATTTAACATCTTCTTTTATTAGTTCAATATCTAATTTTGTTCAAAATATTAATGATATTCCATTTCATGCATGTGATAGTGACTTAGCTTTGCCCATGTCACTTTTTATCTTGGATCCTTCTCATGAGAGTCCTCTTGCTTCGGAGGATATCTCGTTGCAAGAAGATCAAATCATTGATACCTTTCTTAGTATTACTCTACTTTCTCTTCATTTTGATGCACTCTCTTCTAGAGATGATGCATTTGTGAATGATGAATCTCATCTTTGTTCCAATGCACTCTCTTCTAGAGATGATGCATTTATGAATGATGAATCTACTCTCCATTCCAGTGCACTCTCTTCTAGATATGTTACATTGGTGAATGATGAATCTCATATTTATTATAATAAACTCTCTTCTAGAGATGAGGCATTAGTGAATGATGAACCTCGTTCCACATCTGATCCTCCTTGGATCGATGTTGAGAATATATCTTCAAATAATTACTCCACTAGTTGTGATGATTCTATATTAAATGTAATATGTCTTTTCTGCTCCTCAAAGGCCTAAGAGACTGATCATTTATGTGACTCTGGGTGGTCCTTCTCCTAAAAATATTTGTTCTAGTAATAGTATTCCATTTTATAGTAATTCTCTTTATATTTATATGGCTCCCTCTTATAGAGTGATAGAACATACTTATGAGAATAGAATGAATAAACAACCAAGCCTTCTTCAAGCTCCTAAACCTATGACTAAAGCACCTAGTGATTGTGATCTTGTTGAGCAACGTTGAGTTGCTCTAGGTAAGATCTCACTATGGGAATTGCTTCATTTTTCTTTGAATTATAAATGTATGCTTCAAGAAGCCTTGCAAAAGATCCTCTTGCCTTCTTCTGCTAGGCTAGAGATGTTGATGTGTTAATAGCTTATATTCATGTGGGTTCGCTGAATATGACATTCTATCTAGATAGGAACTCTCACCTTTGAAACTACAGAAGCAAGAAGACCCTCTAATGATCATAGTTAACATTAATAAAATTGGCATTAGACATACTCTCGATGACATCGGTTCAATGCTCAATGTATGTAGAATTGATCTATTAACTAAGATTAATATTGATTCATCTTATCTTAATGATTCTTCAATTTTCATTCATGGGTTTGATAATGGCAGTCAGCAACCTTTAGGCATGATAGTTTTTCCTTTGAGGTTGGCACCCATTATTGTACCTACCCTTGTATATGCTAAGTCAGAAAAGCTACCTTATAACCTTCTTCTTGGTAGACCATGGATTCATGCTATGGGTGCAGTCCCATCTACCTTCCATAAAACTATTAAGTTCATTTATAGTAATCAAGTAGTCACAGTCAAGGTTGGCCCTGATGCTATGCACTTATATGAGATGGCAGTTGTTGGTCAGGTTTTGGTTGTGCCTACTCTTATTCCTCCAGCAATACGTACTACAAAGGATACTCTTGAGGTAGATGTCCTTAAAGAAGATCCTTCTAAAGAAAGAAATATTAAGTTTTCTCCTTCTACCTCTTCTCAAAAGAATGCATGTCTTGGTGATGATTGGAGTTCTCTAGAATTTACAGACTCCTTCAGTGGATAAAATAAAGTCAACTCGATCCACTTGAGCCTTCCAATAACATCATCCCCACCCGCTATCAAAGATGATTATTATTTTGTATCACACGATAGTATGGACATGAATTGTAATATTCTTAGTGTTGATCCTTCTTCTGAGGAAGATGATTATGCTTCTGCTAAAGAGGATGATGTTGGCAGTCTCGTTAAAAAGAATGATGGTGATCCCCTAGAGGAGTGTGATCCCCATTGCTGGAATAATGCTCTCTATGAAGATCCTCCTTCTACTCGGGATTTGGAAACACGTTATGGCCCTGGCTTTAATCTTGTATCTAAATATGGTTATGGGCATAAAGGTTGTGGACATAATGAATAAGGTATTCAGGTCCCTATAGAATGTGCACCTCGCAAGCATAATTTGGGACTTGGTTGCTCAAATAAACAATCTGAACAAAAACCATGGTTGAAAGTTGGCATGATGTCCACTCAACCTCATTCTCGTGGATTGGTCCATCCTCCTATGTCTTCTATCTTAGTATCTACTTCTTGTGAGAAGTCGAACTCTTCTCCATAAGAGAAAGGGTTGCTTCCTACTCCTTATTCCTTATCTAAGAAAGAGCATATTTTTTTGAGGCTTATAAAAGCTTGCTTAATTACTCTTCCTTCTCCTACACATAAGAAATCTCTTGAACGTGATAAATAAAAACACTCTTTTTGTGCATACCACCGAGTGCTTGGACATTCCACTAGTGAATGTAAGGCCTTGAAAAATAAAATACAACAACTTGGTGATTCAGGTCCAGTCACTCATTCATTTGTTGGTGTACCTGCCTCTTCTTCAAATGACAAGTGATATCAAGGTCTACCTCTATCCTGCATGTGTTCTAAGTATCTTGCATGGTTCTCCTCCCTTGTATGTTGGGGGCACTGATAACTTTTTCTAGAGATGTGCATCCTTTTAAGAACCCCCTCTCTTCCTTCTCTCTTTCAATTGGAGCGTCCCCTTGAGTGGTCCCAGGCTATCTTGAAGGGTTCCCAAAGGACCCCCTTTGAAATCTTGTATCTCAAATGAATTCTATGGAATCTAGCTTGGGGGTAGCCCAACTAGACCTATTTCATATCTTTGCATCCATCTCAGGGGCAACCTGACTAGAGCTTTCTTTTTGGACATGCTTTATCTGCGGGTAAACATGTCACTTTGTAGGTGCGCCTATAAAGTCACTTTCTAATTCGATTCTATGGTGTCCTCTCCTTTGGGTTTCCTCCTTGAAAGAGATCTTGGGGAACACCTCCTTGCGGGTTTGCGGACCTATAAGGCACCTTTTTATTTGGGTTTCCTTCATGTGAGAGATCTTGGGAGACACCTCCTTGTAGTTTTATGGGCCTGTAAGGAACTTTTTTCTTTGGGTTTCCTTCATGTGAGAGATCTTGGGGAATACCTTCTTGCAGGTTTGTGGACCTGTAAGGCACATACATCATGGGGCTTCCTTCATGTGACAGATATTGGGGGCTGCCTCCTTGTAGGTCTATGGGCATGTAAGATGCTTTCATCCTACGAGATTTTTCCATCGTTGGTCTATGGCCCTTCGATGTGCTTTGTGAAACTTCATAGTTCTACGGAGCTATGGAGTCCCTTTTTTCAAACCTCCTCAAGAGAGAATACCTATGGAGCCATCTCTTTTGTAATTTTCATTTGTTTCTCTTTCTTAAATTCTATTTCTTCTTAGTTATATATATCAGATCAAATATTTGCATCTTCTTCATCCTGAGTATATATGCTCTTTCTCTCTTTGACATATTAGAGTTCTTATATGTATTGTTTTTAATTTGGGGATGATGCATAGTACTAAGACAATCTTCTACATCAAGGTCTCTCTCACTTTGCTGACTCAAATCTTGTTAGTTAGTTATGTGCCTATGTGTGTTTTTAAGTTCTAACATTGTTGTCTAGTGCATGTTTTTCTTGTCTAATGGATTTTTTTTGCAGGTCTTCAGCCTGGGGGAATGCTTCTTTGGATCCAAGAGTTATCTACTTCCTCTAAATTATCCTTTTGAAATAATGATGTTATTTATGTTTAGCATATTTCCTTTAGTGTGCATATCAGTGTAGATTCATATACCCACTAAAGTGGGGGTAAAATGTAATGTCGTAAAATTACATCCCTTGAAATTTCACATACATTCTCACATCCACTTTAGTGTCCACTCCCTTAGAACTTGTGTAGGCTCATTTTAGCCCTTGCATCAACCTTTTTCCCTTCTTAGGATGCTTAGCACCCATTTTTTAGCAACCACCCTTGTGTGTTAGCTTTGCATTAAACTTGATGCTTTCCTCATTATTTTCATTTTGTAGCATCATGTGTTCGAACACTAGCATGTCGCGTAGACGTCTTCGTGACGTGCTAGCCTCTTGTGACATTTCAATGTTCAATGACCATTTTTTAGCATGTTTGCCACTTGTCATTTCCTTTTATCGATCGTAATGGCCTGGGATTCCTTGTAACCACATAGGAAGCTTCTTTTGGCTTCTCTTTTCTCTCTTTTAATTTCATCCTTTCAATTCCATGGCTTCCTCTAAGCTCTTCTTGATCTATCCCTTTTGGGCATACTCTTGGCTCTTGTTATCCTATTTGCATAGCTCCATACAACATGCTACAACAACACTCTCGCATCCTTGTAGTAGTCTTTGTAGCTCTCTTGGCTCTTGCAGCTATTATCTCCCTTGTCTTATGGTTGCAAGCATCTTGGTATTTCACACGTCCTCTAATTATTTCTTCTTTATTTTGTTATAAAGGTTCTCCTCCTTGAGCAGGGATTGTGTTTATCACCTATTTTGTGATATAGGTTCTCCTCCTTGAGAAAGGTTTTATTTTATCACATCGTATTGCACACATTACTTCTCTTTATCTATTTGGTTGTCTATGGAGGTGGGAACACCAAAATGGGGGTTTGACTAAGGAAAACCCCTATACAACCCCAACAATTTCTCTAGATCTTTCGCATGTAGGTTTTGAACACATTCATTTAATAGAGGTTTTATCACTTGCATGGTTGTAAGCATTTTATTTCTATCTCATATTATCTTTATTATTTCCATTTCACTTTATTTTAGCTTTATTACATTTTGTTACTTTAGGGTGATTCCACAATAGTGGTTTACAATTTTTGGGCAAACTGGACACTGCAATTATTATTTTTAACTAAATATTCACTTTCGGGCTCTTGTATCGGCTAAACCGTGAGGAATTTGGAAATGATGCAAACTAGAGTCTCATCACATTTTGTCTGTAGATTCTAAAAATAGTTTCTTCAAAAATTTTGGAATCCGATTGCACTTTTTTTTTTCATCTCCCATGAAAACTAGTTTTTTTCAGAAAACAACATTTTTAAAAAGTGACACTCACCGTATACAACATAACTTTTTTTGTATGAAGGATAGAATTCTATTTTTTTCGAATTTATATTTGCAACTATGATATCTAGCACTTGCATTTGGTCTCATAGTTTTTTATTGAATATTTTTTCCTTAATCAAGTTTCAAAGTCAAACCAATTGCAATTCAGACATATGCGGACTGTATACAACATAACTTTTTTTGTATGAATCAAAATTCAATTTTATTTTTTTAATGGATCAAGGACATCAATACCCAGCCTCGACATATTTTTAAAAAATTTATTTTGATAATCTTCTATTTTTCCACATGTGCAGACCAGAGATTTTGATTTTCAGTGAATAACCTTTGTTTAATAAAGCTAAAAAATAAAATACATAATAAAAGCAAATCATATTAAAATTTAATTCATTGGATAGCTCATTCTGAGGACTACCATCTTCCAGTTGGGTTTGTGAAGTTTCCTCCATTTTCATCCTCAACCCCAGCTTCGAAGGGTAGAAATCTGGTAAAATTTTGTGGAAGAGGGGGAGAAGGGCAAAAAAGGGGGGTTCGAGCGACCCCCCTTCGAACGAACCCCCCTTCGCTCGAAAGGGTGAAGGGGGGTTCATTCAAGACCCCCACAAATTCCATAAGGCGTGGCTTCATGGGGTTCGACCCACCATGCAAAAGGGGTTCACTCGAACTAGGGGTTCGACCGAACCCTTCTTTTGGGTTCGGTCGAACCCCCTAGTTCGAACGAACCCCCTAAAACATGAAATTTTGTATGTGTGCGAATTTTCTCAAATTTCCTTCCTCATAGAAATTGTTCACCACTATTGTGGGTTTACCCTTTATTAAATTTTGTAAGTTCTTAGCAATCAGATTGCTAGTATTCATTTAACCATATTCTATGAAAAACTCACTCTCTGGTTCATACGAGATGTGAGGACGCCTCTAGGATGCCAGCGCACCGCGCTATCATCTGTATTTCACGTTGCCATCCTTTGGCCAAGAACCTGCCAGTTTTTTTAGAGAAACTTTGTGACCTGCTCTTCTTGATTCTAGAACTCTCATGATGTTCCTTGAGGTAGTTTAGGGTAGTTTTCCCCGTGAGGCTCTCTAAATGAATAGAACTCATGAGTAGAAAATCCCCCTTCTCTACAATATGATAGACTCAAGATTTTTACAAATACTAAAAATGTCTAAGCTATTAGATTTAAAATAATAAGGCAATCTCTATAATAATAATAGCCACTAGAAACAATTTTGTTTGGGTTCAATCTTACTGGACCATAATGTTTTAAATATACTTAACCACAATTTTCCAGTCCCACCCATTTCTCGGTGTTGAAGGATTCTTTAAGTCTAGATTCCAAAAGCCATTAATATAGTTAACCATATTGCTAGTGTCAATTAGAGATCTATAGACATCTTTACTTTTAAATTTATTTAATTTAGTTTCATGTATAAATTTATAAACATCAATACCCTATTCTTGTATAACTGTGAAATTAATATTACTACAAGTCTTTCATAATATTGTATAAGTTCTCTAGTTAGAGAGGGGAATCCAAAATTCACTGTAAAGGGAGGACCATGATCTCAGTCTACCATTATCAATAATATTTAAAGCATTTGATTCCCTTACTAGTTCATAGTTTTATTAAGCAACCTTGTAGAAGTGCAAGGGGCTTGTTATTGTAGGGTGAAGTGGATTAAAAAATAATAATCATTTAGTTAATTTTGGACAAGGTTGTACTAGGAAAAATTTAAGTGTCCACATTTAGATCAATGAAGAATTGAGACGAAGTATGCATAAGAATAAATTTATTCTTCCAATTTAAAATTGGTCTTAGGTAAAGTTGTGAATTAAATGTCAGAGTTGGTGAATTTTTTGAATAAGAATAAATTTCTTGTTCTACTTTAAAATTGGTCTAGGATAAAGTTGTGATGTAAATGTTAGAGTAGGTGAATTTTTTTTAATTAAATAAAACTAAATTACAATAAATTAAGTAGTTAAAAAATTGTAAAGAACTAAAATTCGAAAACAAAATCAACCCTTATCTAAAAAAACATGAACATACAAAATTTTATTACAAGAAAAGACAATATCATTACATACAAAGAGAAATGTTAATATGAATTATGACAACTATAGAAAAAATAAATGACGTAATTTGTAGGATTTAACATGCAATGAACGTAGAAGACAACAAAATGGTGTTATGTGAAAAATTTATTGGTCTACTAGGGGAAGAGCACCAATTACTAGCATAGTTTCAATAGCTGTTTACTCCAAGCTTATGTGACCCTCCAATAACCATTTGCATTTTAGTCATTACAATGTTTTAATTATGCCAATAAATATTTGCATCTTACACCAATAAATGTTCACTACTGAATGTATAGTTGACCAAAAAAAAAACTATTGGTACACATCTATTCCCAATGAAAACACATTGAAAACACCTTGATTTTTTAAAGTTTTTATTGGTTATCCAATGAACAGGTAGTGGTGAAGTAGTTGTTACATAGTGGACGGCACATTGAAAACACCTATTTTTGATTACTTCTCGCTTAACAAGTTCTACAACACATGCTTTAACTACCCACAAGCCAAAAAAAATTATTGAAGCAAATAAGTCACATACAGAGAGGATAAAAAATATCGTTAAATTTTGATGTATTGTGTAGGATCTATGGGTGTGTGAACTTAGCTATGACGACTATTGGTACGCTTCCCCTAGTCAAGTTGAATGATTCTTAGTGAACCTACCAATTATGTGTAAGGTTTTCAACACCAAAAGCGATGAGGTTGAAATTTTGTCTTAGATAATTTTGATGGAATAGATACCCCTTGCTTCTTTACTCTCAATTTAGCATAAAATGTTCCAAGAAAATAAATATTCAGTATCATTTCTAAGAGTGTGATTAATAACACTAATATACTAGAGGCATCTTCTTAATTTTATGTTTTCTAATATTCAAAGTTTTCAGTTTAATTTTTCAAAATTAATTTATCATCTTTTGTTGAATTACATAAAGTATTTTTAAACAAACAAATATACAATTCATTAAAATTATTTTCTCATAATTTCATTTAAGAGTGACTATTGCTATTGATTGGAGTGTATATCTATAGATAATGAGAAAACTTTTTTTTATAATATATTTAATTCTTCTCTAAATATAACAATTAATATAAGATTAAATTACATTTATCAAAATGATTTAATTGAAAAAATAAATCTAAATAAATATTCTATATAAATATATGTTGATTTAATTTCCAAATATAAATTTTATATATCAATTTCAATTTTAATTATGTGACAATAACAAATAAAACTAAACACATCCTAATACTTTTGGTCTATTCTTATCAATCTTCGAAGATTATTTTTTAATTACATTTCAATTTAGTTCGGATCTAAAGTCTAGACTAATTAAGGATATATTTATATACCTTTCTTTAGTTTAAGGTGAGGTGGTGGCAATTTTTTCTCAAAACGACGAAAGTGACATTCTGTCGGTTTGTCTATCTTGAAATTAGGCACCAAATATCTATCCATCATGGTGGGTGGAATGTGTGCCCAACTTCTTCTCAAGTCACAGCTCTATGGAAAATTCCCGTCTTGACTTTTCTTTGTAAGTGACTCGGAAGTCGGAACATGCCAATAGAACTTGGATCTTCAAATTTTCAACTATTGCCTGTTGTCCTGTGTAAATTTCTGGGAAGGTTACGAAGAAGAAATGAAAAGAGTTTCTTTCCAATTGAAACACATGATCCGGAAAAAGCCATATAAAGCAAATCGTGTTTCCTAGGTGAAGGAGATTTTCTTTGAAATTTTAAGGTATGATGTAAGAGTGGTGTACAATCATGAAAGATTTCGGTTGTTTCACATTATATAATATGAGATGAATTGAAAACTTTGTCCAAATCTTAAATTGATTTTCTTCATGTCGACATGACAAGTCTGTTGTCTTGTGTTAGCCCAGGATTGAAAATACAATTGAAAGTGGCAAACTGTAAATGATTATTTATTTCATTTGAATAAAGAAACTCCTGTTACATAGCATACTACAACCATACAAGCCATGCAGCAATAAAGAAATAGGTCATAAATATAAGAACCAACGGCCAAAAAATAGTTATAAACTACCAAAACCTGTTAGACAAAACTGCCCAAACAGAAAACAAACAAACCAAAACTAATACAACCGGAAGATTAGACAGTCGGAGAAGATTAGTCATTAACATCCCCTTGGTAATCTTAAGGGGTTAAGCCAAGCAGTCCTCAGAATTTCTCAAACTTTTCTCTGCCCAATGCCTTGGTAAGAATATCGACAGGTTGATATGCAGTAGGACAATATTTGAGGTGTACAAGACCAGCTTTCACATGATGCCGAATCAAATGAAACTTCGTATTAATGCATTTGGTACAATCATGAAAGACTAGATTTTTTGCCATTTTAATAGCAGATTGATTGTCAAGAAAGAGTGGTGTTGAAGAAATTTGTGGTGCCTACAAGTCTTCAATAATTTTGCGAAGCCATAAAATTTCCCGAGTTGCTTCAGAAGCTGCCATATATTCAGCTTCGGAAGAAGAGAGGGTTGGTACTAGTTGCTTTTTAGATTTCCATGAAATGACAGCAGACCCAAGATGCATTTAAAAGCCAGATGTAGATTTACCATTTTCTAAGTCACCTGCATAATCTGAATCATAATATCCAAGCAAAGAAAATTGTTTAGTCCTGTAGTAGTGGAGCCCATAGTTTTGAGTACCTTGGAGATATCGAAGAACCCATTTGGCCACCAACCAATGAGGTTCTCTAGGTTGTTGCATGAATCTGGAAAGAACTCCAACAACAAATGAAATATATGGATGAGTAGTGGTAGCATAAATCAAACTGCCAACAAGTTTCCTATAGGTAGTCACATCAACCAATGCTGAAGAATCAGCTGATGTGAGTTTAAGATTTTGCTCCATAGGAGTACTGAGGGGTTTGCATTCAGCCATGCCAAACTTATTTAAAAGGGCACCAATATATTTTTGTTGGGCGATGAAGATATAATGGGGTTGTTGAATCACCTCAATACCCAAATAGTAATGAAGATGGCCCAAATCAATCATATCAAATCTTTGCTTCAATTGGTTTTTGACATCTTGAATATTATCCTCTTTAGTAGAAGTGATAAAAAAATCATCCACATAAACAACAAGATAGACAACCATGTTGGCAACCATTGTAACAAAAAGAGTTGCATCATCAAATTCAAAATGTTTGAAATTCAACTACAGGAGATGCTCAGTAAGTTTGTCATACCGGGCTTGGGGGGCTTGTTTTAAACCATAGAAAGATTTGACAAGTTTTCATACCTGATGTTGTTTACCATTGACGAAATAGCCTTCAGGTTGAGTCATATACACTAATTCTTTGAGATCACCATTTAAGAATGCAGTTTTAACATCCATTTGATGAACTGTCCACCCTTTTTGAGACTGCAAGAGCCAACAAAGCATGAATGGTAGTCCATTTAGTTGTAGGTGCAAAGGTTTCATCATAATCTATGCCCTCTTTTTGAGCATATCATTTGGCAACAAGTCGGGCTTTATGTTTGTCAAGTGAACCATCTGCTTTATATTTATTTCTATAAACCCACTTGCAACCAATAGGTTTACAACCAAGAGGAGGATCAACCAACTCCCATGTACCATTTTTCAAAAGTGCATCATACTCATTTTGCATTGCTTTTCTCCATACTGCAATATTCTTAGCTTCATTATAGGAAGTTGGTTCTGAATGTACCATGAAATTGAGTTCATCAATGGACTCTAAGTTATCTACAATATTTGATTGAGCCTGCATCCTTGCTCTATAAGAGCTTTGTGTACCTATTTTACCTATTTCATCAGGCCTTAAATCCTTCAAAGTTTGTTGTACTTGTTTGGCCCACCTATGTGAAGATTTTGGTTGTGGAAAAGATGTTTCCATTTCTTGATTAGATGCTTCATTAGTGTCTAATGCATCTGCAATTTCAGGCTCATCATTAGAGAGAGAATCATTATAAGAGGAGGTTTCTTCTTGCACATTTATAGATGGAGTATCTTGAGCTACATGTGAATCTATTAAAGGTGTGTCTAAGGGAGTTGGCTTCTCCTCACAAAGATTTTCTATACAAGGAGAAAATCGGGCACATTTATCAAGCTGTTTTAACTGACATTCAACATCTGCATCACTTTTGGAAGATTCACAAAATACAATATCATGTTTAATGAAGAATTTTTTGTTAGCTTCATCATTCAACCTATAGGCTTTGGATGAGTCAGAATAGCCAAGAAAAATGCAATTATAACTATGATTATGCAACTTAGTTCTTTTATCCTTAGGAATTAGAGCATAGCAAGTAGACCCAAAAATCCAAAGATGTTGAACAGATGGAGGATACCCAAACCAAACTTCATATGGAATGGCATGTTGAAATGTAGATGATGGAGATCTATTACGAAGATAGACTACAATTCTTGCTACTTTAGCCAAAAACTGTAACTTGATTCCTTTGAAGTATAGCAATGTTCAAACCATGTTCATGATGGTTCTATTCATTCTTTCAACCACACCATTTTGTTTAGGAGTACCTAGAATAGTTAGATGATGTTGTATCCCATTTTGATGAAGATAATCCTCAAAAACTAGAGAAGTAAATTCTCCACCATTGTCTGTTGGAAGAGTACCAATTTGAGATTGGATTTGATTTTCAATCATAACACGAAACCTTTTAAAAATTTCAAAAGCTTCTGATTTTTGCTGCAAGAAATAAATCCAGGTCATGCGACTGTAATCATCAATGAACAACATGAAATACTTAGATCCTCCAATAGAAGTTACTCGTAAAGGTCCACATAAATTAGAATGAATGAGTTGAAATTTTCTATGTGCTCTCCAAGTTGATCGTGGGAATGGATTTCTATGTTGTTTGGCAAGAATACATGCTTCACATTTTTCAATTTTTTAAGGCAAAACAGGAAAACCATCAACACCATTCTTTTTCATGATATGAATTTTATCATAACTAATATGTCCACATCTTGCATGCCACAAAAGACTAGGAGATAGACTAACTTCTTCAGTAAGATATGCAAAACTTCTAGAAAGAGCAGAAGTACCATTGAGTTTTAATAATCTTCCATCTTCATAACCAGTAAATGCAACTTGATTATCGAATATGTTTCTAACAACAACTTGTCCATCTTTTAACAAAACAGAGTAGCCTTGTTGTCGAATCAATACTAGTGATAACAAATTGCGTTGCAACTGAGGAAGAAATAACACATCATGAAGCACAAAATCTGAGAGATCAGGCAACTTAAGTCTAATAGTTCCTTTTCCAATAGGCTTGAGGCTTGATTTATGTGCAAAGTAAATTGGACCACAGTCATCTTCATGAATTCTTCAAAGTAATCATGCTGAAATGTCATATGTTGTGTTGGTCCACTATCTAAGACCCAAGAATCATGGCATGAGGAATTAGATGCAAAGTCTGAAACATTAAGCACAAATTGATCACTATCACTGTCACAAGCAAATTGGGCTGCTCCTGAAATATTATCATCATTGTGAATTTTTCTTTGGGCTACTCCTGAAATTTTATAATCATTGTATATTTTGGTTTTATCTTTTTGTTCAAAAGAATGTTCTTTAAAACCTTCTATCTTATCCCATGAGAGATTTCATTCATGTGCTTCATGACTACCTTTTCTACCACATCTTTTACAATATAAATGTTGCCTATCATTTTGTCTCCATTGGCATCTACCTTTTCCTCTATCACTATAACCACCTTTTGAAGAATTTTTGTTTAGGGATTTTTCTTTTTGATAAGCAAAACAAACATTCTCACTAGAATTATCTATTTTCCTTCCAAAAGCTTTTTCACGTTCTGCTAACTTTTCAACCAATTGATCAAAGATAATGGTTTTCAATTGATTGCTTGCTTGAAGCGACTCTAGATAAGTGGAATGTGTTGGAAAAAGTGCCTTAATAAAGGTTGTGAGATATATATCAACTTTCCCTCCAGCAGCATGAACATCGTGTTTTATGGCTCTGATTTCTGAAGCCAGACTCATAACATCACCATTCTGCAACTCAAGATTAAATAATTTTAACTATAACTGAATAAACTCTAATTCAGAATGAGAATCAAACAAATCTTTTAATTTATGAAGAGCTTCCCAAGCATATGTGCATCCTTGTATATGTCGATAGACATCTCCATTAATAGAAGCTCTTATTAAAGCCAAAGCTTTTGAATTTTTATATTGCCAAATTTTTTCTTATTTAGCATCAGTTGGTTCTGTAGGTTGAGTATTTCCATCACAAATTTTACACCATAAATCATTAAAAATTAGTGTATTTTCTACTTTTCTATGCCATTCCAACCAAGTATATTTTTCAGTTAAAGTTTCCCCAATCATTGAAACAATAGACTGCATTGTGAATCAAAATGAAAAATACACACTACATATTTAAAAAGATTGATCAATTTTCTTGCTCAATTTTAGAGATATGAAACCCTTGTAAAAATAAATTGATTGATTTCACCTGAATCAATTTACTGTCTCTGCAGAGTGCTCCAATCTTCAAAAGCTTCACATATAAAAATATCCCTGTGCTCTAATACCACTGTTAGCCTAGGATTGAAAATACAATTGAAAGTGGAAAACTGTAAATGATTATTTATTTCATTTGAATAAAGCAACTCCTGTTACACAGTATACTACAACAATACAAGCCACGCAGAAATAAAGAAATAGAACATAAATATAAGAAGCAACAGCCAGAAAATAGTTATAAACTGCCCAAACAGAAAACAAACAAACCAAAACTAATACAACTAGAAGATTAGACAACCGGAGAAGATTAGTCATTAACAGTCTTAGTATTCTACCCAAATCCACATTTTTTTCCTCGCAACATCCTTTGACAACATGGAAACCTATAGAGTGAATTCATTTATTTCATATCCAAAGGTGCCAGCGATTCTCATATCGTCTACAATCAACAATGTTTCCTACTTGTACTACTTGTGATGTCTGAAGAAATGCTATCAGTGTCAAGATTTTAAAAGCCAAATGCTAAACACAAAAAACACAGAGTTGTTGCTCTGTTCTACAGTCAAGCTGGAAATACCCAAATCTTAAATGCAGAAAACAACAGGAGACATACAACTTTGATTCACTATTAATCAACTCGAAATAACAAAACAGAAAACAAACTAAGAACAAGAAACTATTACAAATTTCTGGAAGAAATCAGAAGCTGCTCAACCAGACTTTTAATGATCAGGAGCAATCACTGCTCTTACAAAATAACTAACAGTTTTTGCTGTTCAGGAGTTGCTGGGAGCACAGAGAGAATTTTCTTCTCACAGTTTGCTGCTGCAATATTTTTCTCTAACTTCTTCTCTCAACTTTTCCCAACTCTTTCTCCAACTGACTTATTGACTAATGTGCCTTCAATCCATTTTGTCTAAAACAAACATTCCCTCTCAAATTTCGAAATCACCTACCTCAGTAAATATTGAATTCAAAAACAACTACCTTAATCAATTCTAAAGTTGTCAAGAACTGCAAGGAGGATCCCCAAAACTAGCAAACTTCTCTTGACAGGTAGGTGAAGGCTGCAGGGGCACTGGCGGATGAGCAGAGGCTTAGGAAACATTAAATTCCAACACTCCCCCTTTGTCCTGAGCTGAAAAAACAACACGATCAAATATGATCTAGATCAACAATGCCCAATCTGCTCCTTAGGCGCACAAAACTATCAATGCTCAAAGGCTTGGTGAATATGTCTGCTAGCTGCTACTCAGACCTACAAAAATTCATTTTAATTTCACCATTTTCAACCAATTCATGAATGAAATGATACCTGATTTCAATGTGCTTGATTCTTCCATGAAACACAAGATTTTTTGTGAAGGCTATCGATGAAACATTGTCACAATAGATCATTATCCCGTCCTCGTGTTCTTCTTTCAAATCTGCCAAGATTCTTCTCATCCAAATGGTCTAACATGTTGTTGTACTTGTTGCTATGTACTCAGCTTCAACTGTTGATAGGGAAACAACAGGTTGCTTCTTAGAAGCCCAAGAGATAGCACCCGAACCCAAATGAAATACATAGCCCGAAGTGGTCTTCCTATCATCCAAACTTCCTGCCCAATCACTGTCAGTGTAACCAACCAGCCCATATTCTTTTGTTGCTGTGTACAACACACCATATCCATATTATTACCTGCTTGCCAATGGGTGTCTCTTGGAGTCTCCATGAATCTAGAAATCAGACTAACTCCATGCATTATATCCGGCCTAGTTGCTATCAAATACATCAAGTTTCCAACCAAGCTTCTGTACATGGTTGAATCCACATTGCTGCTACAATATTCTTTGCTCAACTTAAGACCTACGGCTATTGGTGTTGGGATAGGTTTTCTCTCAAGCATTCTAAATCTCTTCAATATTTCATTTGCATACTTCTCTTGAGAGATAAAAATACAATCATGCATTTGTTTTACTTCTATGCCTAGAAAATAACTCAAGAGACCTAAATCTGTCATTTCAAATTCTCTTTTCATAGCCTCTTTAAAATCAACAATGAGGAAATCATCATCCCCAGTAAAAACTAAATCATCTACATACAAGACAACAATTAAAATATTACCATTTGTTGCATTGATGTAGAGAGTAGGCTCACTATCGCATTTGCTAAAATCGTTGCTCATCAAATATGAGTTAATCCTACTGTACCAAGCCCATAGAGCTTGCTTCAAACCATAAAGAGCCTTCTTCAGCCTATACAACTTGTGTTCTTGACCTAAAACTTCATATCCAAAAGGCTACTCCACATAAACCTCTTCTTTCAATACTCCATTAAGGAAGGCGGACTTCACATCCATTTGAAATACCTTCCATTTGTGTTGGGCAGCAATAGCTATGACTATCCTTATAGTCTCCATCCTAGCAACAGGGGCAAATGTCTCATCATAGTCTCTTCCAAACTGCTATTTGTACCCCTTGACAACTAATCTTGCCTTGTGCCGGTCTATTCTTCCTTCGGCATTGCTTTTGGTCTTATAGACCTATTTTACTCCAATAGTTTTCTTGTTTGGAGGCAATTCAATCAACTCCCATGTATTGTTTCTTTCTAATGCATCTATTTCTTCATCCATGGCTTCACACCATTTATTCTTTTTCACAGCTTCTTCAAAATAAATTGGATCATTGTGAGAAAATAATGCAAAATTCACACTCTCATCAAATTCATTATCATACCTTTCATTTTGGTAGATCTCCCTTAGACTCTTGGTCTTTCTTAGCATTAGGGAGGTGAGAGTGGGGTTTGAATTTTTAGTGTTGTTGTTGTTCTACTGAGCAGGTTGAATCTAGAGCGATCGGGAGCTATCAGGAGCTCAGAGGGAGCAGTTAGGAGCTCGTCGGGAGTTGTCAAGAGCTTGTCAAAAACTGTCAAGAGCTCATAGTGAGCTGTCAGGAGCCGAATTTCTGGCTGTCTGTGGCTGCTTTCCTTTCTGTCTGTTTTGATCAGGAGCGATCAGGAGCTATCGGGAGCCATCATTTTCTGCTGTTGCGAAATTTTTAGATCTTCATCTTCAATTTCTTCATCACTCTGCACTGTCGGGAGCTGTCAAGAGCTGTCAAGATCTGTTGTGCCATCCCATGACTAATCTTCTAAAAACTCCACATCTCTACTAATGATAATTTTTTTGGTGATCGGATTATATAACCTATAGGCTTTGGACTCTTCACTATAGTCCATGAAAATGCACTTTTCACCCTTGTCATCCAATTTTTTCTTTTTTTCTTTAGGCACATGTGCATAAGCCACACATCCAAACACTTTCAAGTGTTCAACCATCCATCTTCATTTTGTCCATGCCTCTTGAGGTATCTTGTCACAGACTACCTTAGTTGACTTCTATTAATCAAATGCACGGCTATTGCAACAACCTCTCCCCAATATTCTGTAGGGAGTCTTTTTGCTTTTTAGCATACTTCTTGTCATCTCTATGATGTTTTTGTTTTTCCTTTCAACCACTCCATTTTGTTGTGGAGTGTAACTGACTGTAAGCTCCTTTTTTATGCCATTCTGCCTGCTAAAATTCACAAAATAATTGGAGGTATACTCTCCTCCTCTATCTGACCTTAGGAATTTAATATAATGTTTACTCTCTTTTTCAGCCTGGGCTTTAAACAATAAAAACTTATTAAATGCATCAAACTTGTGCTGCAAAAAATAAACCCATGTCTTACGGCTGAAATCATCAATAAAGGTCATAAAAAATTTGTTATTACCAATGGAAGTGATTTGCATAGGGCCTACCAAATCTGTGTGCACCAACTCCAATGGTGATCTTGCCCTTGTAGAGTTGCCTGATTGAAAGGGCTGCCTATGTTGCTTACCCAAAATGCAAGCCTCACATCTAACAATAGGCTCTACTATCCTTGGCAAACCATCAACCATCTTGCTTTTGAACAAAATACTTAAACCAGCATAGCCTAAATGTCCATACCTAAGATGCCATAGCTTGGAGGGGTCTTCAATGGTGCTCTTGAGGGCTGTAAGTTGTACTGCTGTACATTTTCCATCCATGAAAGGTGTTGCAATGAACTGAGATGAGAAGCATGTCTCAATCTTCAACGAAAACATCTAGTTCTTTGTCATTTGTATTGCTGCAAACACCTTTGTCCTCTCATTCTTGTCATAAATGACATATTTTCCCTTCTCCATCAACACTTTGTATCCATTCTGGATCAGCTGTCCTACACTCATGAGGTTATGCTTTAACCCCAGTGCAAAGAACACATTTTGAACCTCCTTCTCTTCACCCTGCTTGGCTCGGATCATGATAGATCATTTTCCTTTAACATGAACAAATCCATTGTTCCCCATTCTAATTTTTGATTTAACATTTTTGTCAATAAAAGAAAAAAGACTTTCATTTCCACTCATGTGGTTGCTGCAACCACTGTCCAAATACCAGACCTCAGGGATGCCTTCTTCACCAATATTGCAAATGATGAAGGCTATGGACTGATTTCCTTCAGCCACATTTGAATCAACAACATTTGCATTTTGTCTTTGCTGATTACCGTGCTTCTTCTAGCACTCACTAGCATAGTGTCCAAACTTGTGACAAAAGTAGCACTTAATGTTTCTCTTGTCACTTCTCCCACTCAAACTATTGTTCTTTGTCCCTCTTCGGGAGTTGTTCTAAGAGTTGCTTGCTCCCTCTTGGTTGCTTGCTCGTCTCGAGCTTTCTCCACCAGCGTTTCTTTGACTAGATCTGCCTCTACCTCTTCAGGAGCCAATTCTACCTCTCCCTCTGCCTCTTGCATTCGACTAAGCTTTGAATGCTTGCTCATGGGAAGTGGTAGCAGACCTTTTTAAATGTTTCCCATGGGTATGGAGAGAACCCATTAACTCATCCACTGTCAAAGTAGAAAGGTATATCATTGCTTCAATAGCAATGACAAGAGGATCATACCTCATGGGTAGACATCGAAGAAGTTTTTCAACAATCTTTAGCTCCTCTATCACATCTCCATTTTCTCTCAGCTGGTTCAACAAACCAGAGAACCTTATTTGAAAGTCTACAATAGACTCACTTACTTTCATCTCAATAACTTTGAACTCTCTTCGAAGTACCTGGAGCTTCACACCTCTAACTTTATCAATCCCTTCGTAGCCAGTCTCAAGGATTTCCCAAGCTTCTTTTGCATACTCAACTACTGCTATTCTGGGAAAACTGGCCTCTGTCAAGGCTGCTTCGATCAAACTCAAAGTTTTTGCATCCTTCTTCCTCTGCTCCTTCAGCTGGGTCTTCTGGTTATTCGTGAGAGTTGCAAATGCAGTTGGGTCAGTGATATCTGTTAGAGTAATTGATTATTTACTTTATTAATTAAACAATATTTGTTTAATTACTTAAAGTTCTCTTTTATCTTTTTTACACTTAAGCTAACATTAGGTGCATAATAATTAATTACTTTATTAATTATTAATGTGCAAGCCTAGGGTTTTCCCTTTTAGGGTTATCTTTGACCTATATGAGGCTGTAAACTTCTCTTTTGTATAATTATTCATTTTACATTTTAGGTGAATACAAAGCTCCACATTCTTGAGCATTTTCTTTGTTGCTTCTCTTTTCTTCTCCTTGTAATAGGTATTATTCGCTTGCAGAGGTCACTGGGCTCCTATGAAGTTGTATTATCTCAACTCCAACATGGTATCATACCGTATAAAATACAATGAGATCAATCCTTAAGAAAAGAGATCATGCAAAACCTAAAAGTAACCCTAACAGGTAAACATTTAATAATTAATATAATTATTAAATGTCACAATATGCAAACTAAAGTGAAATCTTAAGAGCGGAATAAAGGTAACTTAATCAACATAATTAAGTTAAAACCTTTACTCTAACACCCCCTTTAAGATGAGCAAGAGTGCATCTACAAACATGTGCAAGAAAGAAAAGGTAACTACAATGTATGAAAGTAAACATGGGTCTCGACAACTAAGCCTGATCAGGTACCCATTTACAAAAGCAATGCAAACTAAATGAAATGGGCTAAAGAAGAAAACCTAGTGGGAACAAAACTCCTCCCCAAAATAGAATGTAAAGAAATGAATATGATGTACTAATGAAAGAAGGATAGGAGGTGGATTACATGATACCCCCCATAGACAACTTCTATCATATAAGTACATATACAATGGTCTCCATACGAGAGATAGAAAGAGAGAAGAAGGCCCCCCCATAATGAAGAAACTCTTGTCATAATGGTAGATGCCTGATGTAGAATCCAAAAAGAGATCCTGAAGCGGTGAATAATATTCCTCCCCTTGGGAAGAAATGGATCCAAAGGACGATGTCCAAGAAACCCTGTGAAGAGTGATGAACCAATCTATCTCAAGATGTGTGCCATGATCAGATGCTGAAGAATATCTAAGTCTGAACTGAAACAAATGATGCCAAATCCAAACTGATGTGGAGAATCCTAAAATACAACCTCTGAATGCACTGATAATGGTGGGCGTACAATGATAACCTAACTATCAAGGTACTGACTATCAAGGTAGTGGAGATGAATGTTCTTATAAGAATCCTCCAAATCTGCAATATAGGACTCAACAAACAAGAAAGATATGTCTTCAAGATAAGAGTCCAAAGTAGCTATGTCTGGAAGATGTATGACTCCGTGCTGCACTGAATCAGGAACAATAAGAGATGTTGATGAAGTCTCAGTCTGAAGAGTAGGAACTATGAGACAAGCCTCTGATCCATCAGAAAATGTGAGGGTGTCTAAATACTCAAGCTCCTCTAAAGTATCATGATCAAAGGGTGTATTCTCTCTCCAAGCAATGGGTAAAAGACAATCTGAAGCAGGATCCTCCAGGAATGGAGAGAGATTTGGGTCTCCATAGATCTCCCAAAGACATGTTCAAAGTGGGTGAGGACAATCAATGTCCAATATAGCCAACACAGTGTGATGATCAAAACTAGACAATATAAGTCCTACTATGTGATTTCTAATGATATCCCATGCTAATTTTCCCTCTGAAGTGGCTGGTTCAGGTATGAGATCATACAAATAAGGAAAAATATTAAGCCACCTACAATGTGTAAGTATGCCCTTTGCCCATGACTCATAATTACCCCATTCCAGAATAACAACTGAAGGGTGAGTAGAAAAACCCATGATAACTCTTCAAATGAAAAAAAACTGAGAAATTTGACCTTACTGCATTTACATCAAATTAATATAACCCATCTCACGCAAACAGAACCCATGTAGGTGCCAGAACATCCAAGTAATTGAGCAAAGTGTAAAAACACACAAAGCTAAAAAATATTTACCTGGTAAATTTTCTGATGAAATAGAATTCAGATCTGGAAAGAGAGCTGCAACACCTTTCCAATGCTTATTCGTTTGCACAAAACGGAGTTCAGACGCAAAAGATACGCCCCCGAGAGTGAAAAACACAAGTTCTAACTTTGACTGGCAAACAAGACTATAAAATGTCAAAATCAAAAGAAATAACTAGCACCACTAGAATGGCGCCGGAACCAAATTTTCGGCGATATCTTGTTTTCACAAAACGGAGATCGTATGCAAAAAATACACCTGATTTCGTGAAAACAGCTCCAAAAAAGGTTTGAGGGTTAAGCCTAGCGGTTAGGCTAACTAGTAGCATTAACCACTATTGGTTAACTGATGGCGGCACCCATTAACTTTGTGATTTAAAAAAAAAATTCTCGGATTGCGTGTTGTATCAGGCCGTATGACCCAGAAATGAAAAGAAATTGTGTCCTGGAGTCACTGCATCCGATTTTGATGATTTGACAGTTGATTTAGGAGTTTTTGGGCGCTTTGAACATGATGGAAACATTCGTTTGGCCCAGAAATGCACAAAAAAATTGCCTATCCCCAAATGCACAAAAAAATTAGCCTGGTTTGAAACCCTTGCACAAAAAAAATTGTTGTGAGAATATCTTCAAATAAAAAACAAGCAGCCATAAGTCTGGAGCTCTGATACGATGTGGAAGTTGTGAAATCCAACTTCATAGACCCTGAAGATCACCTACATGCAAATACCCTATCACAGAAGAAGACATTGGAAACAAAAAGGCAAGGGTGCAGGGTTTCATAGCAGACTCTTCAGTTGAGTTACTCACATCACACAACTATCACACTTGGAAGTCTCACATGATGAGGCCACTCAGGTCACGAGGTTTGTGGTCTTGTTTAGATGAGGTTCAACCTCAGTTGTAGCGTCCTTTTGAGATTATGCAGCACAGGAACAAGATGGATGAAGCTATGGGTTTGCTATGCATGCATGTTTCAGACAGTCTTTTGTTTCACCTTGATGCTTTTCTCACTCCTCGAGCCATGTGGTTGAAGTTTGAGACACTTTTTGGGGCCATTAATGAGTTTCGAGCATTAAAGATTGAGGCAAAGCTGACTTCACTGTTACTTGAATCATTTCCCACTATTGAGGATTTTTTGAACAAGTTCAAAACTATCCGCACTATTTTACAGGGTTGTAGAAAGAATAAGTCAGACACAGAGTGCATTTACTTGATTCTTTCGGAGCTTCATGGTCCATTTTAGATATTTGCTTCTTCCTTTTATTCCACCATGGATGGTTTGGGTGCCAGTTTTACCATGCCTACCTTTGATTTGTTTTGTGAGCATTTGTCTCAGGAGCAGTCTCACCTTTCTTAGATGGATATGCTCTCAGGATCAAAGAACAAAGCATTGGTTGCTTAGTCACCTAAGGAGAAACAAAAGCAGAAACCAAGGCCCAAGAAAGATTTTGTAGGTAGTGAGAATTCCTCCAAACCTCCTCCTAAGTCTGATTCTAAACCACCACTTAATCCAAAATATGGGAAATATTCGAAGTCTGGTGAGTCTTCCTCCAAGACTAAGCAGAAATCAAGAGACACTTGCAGCTTTTGTGGCAAGGAAGGACATCCAGTTTCCAGGTGTTGGAAACGATTAGAGGCTTTAGAGGAAGCCATGCAGTAGCAACACATCTCCTCACCTCAGTCATCTTCTTCTTCCATAGGGAAAGGCCATGCTCTCACTTCTTGAGCATCGACCTATGGGTCCACTTGGATTTTAGATTTTGGTGCTTCTCACCATATGACTCACACATAGCAGTTGGTCACTTCTCTCACCTCTTGTGGTACTTCACAAATTGCAGTGGGTGACTCTACACAACTTTTCGTCTTGGGTTCCGGTTCTGTCTCTTTGGATGGGGGCACTCTATAGGATGTTTTGGTTGTTCTTGACATCTTGACGAACCTCTTGTCCATTTATCAGATTTGTCATACTGGTTCTGGTAAGATAGTTGAGTTCTCACCACATGATGTTGTTATTTGGGACCTCCATGACTCTGATCTAGTTGTGGCTACTAGGAGTGTTGATACTGCATCTCATCTTTACAGATTTGATGGATTTGAACCTTCTAAGGGTACAGGTTCATCTCTTATAGCACATGCAGATTCAGTGAGTAAGTTTTGGCATGAACATTTAGGCCATGTCAATTACAAATATCTTCAGTAGATGAGTACACAGGCACTTGTTCTTGGTCTTCCATAGATTTCCTGCACTGATGGTGTTTCTCATGGTTGTGTGCTTGGCAAGCATCACAAGGATCCCTTTCCGAAGGGAAGCACCACTCATGCTTTGGCACCCTTGGAGTTGATTCATAGTGACCTCATGTCATTTCTCACTCATTTTTCTAGGGCCAAGTATTTACTCACATTCATTGATGACTTCTCTAGACGCACATGGGTGTACTTTCTTAAGTACAAGTCTGATGTCTTTGATTCCTTTCGAATCTTCAAGACATTTGTAGAGAAGCAGTCTGGCCTTTCTATTCGGCGGATACGTATAGATAATGGGGGGGAGTATGTGAATTAGGCTTTCAAAGATTTTTGCACTGAGCATGGTTTGTAGCATCAATTTTTTGTTCCCTACACCCCTCAGCAGAATGGTGTCGTTGAGAGAAAGAACAAGACTTTACGGGAGATGGCTAATTGTATGATTCAGTCTAGGTCCATGGATTCATTTTTTTGGGCTGAGGTAGTCAATTGTGCCAACTATATTCAGAATCGAATTCCTCACAAGGTGATTTGACATATGACTCCTGATGAGGCTTAGTCTCATGACAAGCCTAATATTTCATCATTTCGAGTATTCGGCAGTGAGGCATGGGCATTTATTCCTGATGCTCAAAGGAGAGCCATGGAGCGGAAGAGTCGACCCCTCATTTTTGTCGGCTACTATGAGGATGTTAAGACGTATAGGTTGTTTGATCCTGATTCCAGAGAGGTCCTGTTTCGATGGGATGTCCAATTTGATGAGCACCTTCCTACAGTTGATACCCTGCCTCTAGTGTCTCCTTCACTACCTACTCCACCCACTGCAACTCTTCAGGATTATTTTGAGGATGATTCTGATGAGGATATTGATGATCCCCCATCTCCACCTCCACTTGCTCCACCTCAGAGGCCCAAATGGGATCGCTTTACTATTGAGGTAGCAGGATCTATGATAGGTGATCCTTCAGGCACTCGTCGCACCCGTTCTCATACTGCGGGTTCTAGTCTTTTGAGTCATGCTCTTTCAGAGGACCCTTAGAGGTTTTCAGAGGTGACAGGTCACCCTAAGTGGGATAGTGCTATGGAGGAGGAGTATTCTCCTTTGATGAGGAATAGTACTTGGGATCTCTGCCCTCTTCCTAAGGGCAGAAAGATGGTTCAGTGCCGATGATTGTATTGCACCAAGTATGATGCTGATGGTTCTATTGATAAGTACAAAACATGTCATGTTGCGAAGGGTCTCTCCTAGGTTGAGGGTATTGATTACTCCGAGACATTTTCCCCTGTCGCCAAGATGAATTCTATTCGCTTTGTACTATCACTTGCAGCTTCTAGGGGATGGCCCATTTTTCAGATGGATGTGAAGTGTGCATTCTTGCATGGTGACCTATAAGAGGAGATCTATATGGAGCAGCCTCAGGGATTTCTACAAGATGCTTCTTTGGTTTTCAGACTTCAGTGTTCATTATATGGTCTCAAACAGGCCCCTCGGGCTTGGTATGAGAAGATGGACTCTTTTTTGCTCTCCACTAGTTTCACACGCTGTCATTCTGATCCCACTGTCTATATTCAGCATATTGAGGGTGAGATCCTGATTCTCGTCCTATATGTTGATGATCTTCTCATCACAGGTAGCTCATCCTTTATTGTTCAGCATGCTCAGCTAGCTTTGGTGGAGTAGTTTGAGATGATAGATCTCAGTCTTCTGCACTATTTTCTTGGTCTTCAGGTGATTCAATCTTCAAATCGGATCTCCATTTACCAGCAGAATTATTCTCTTGATATGCTTCAACGCTTTGGCATGCTTGATTGCAAGCCTATCCCCACACCTTTTTAGTCAGGGGTTTTTTGGACTACTACTTGCCCCACTCCTTCAGTAGATTCTACACTTTACAATCAGTTGGTTGGCAGTTTGTTGTACCTAACTCACACTCATCTTCATCTTTCCTTTGTGGTTGGCCTTGTCTCTCGATTCTCCCATGATCCTCATGAGATTCATTGGCAAGCTCCCAAGCGTTTTTTGAGGTACATTCAGGGCACCACTTCTTATGGCATTCACTACACATCAAGGGATCCTCACATTGTTGGCTACACTAACTCTAATTGGGCTGGTGATGTCAATGATCAGAAGTCTACTTCTGGCTTTGTTTCTTGTCTTGGCTCTGGTCCTATCACATGGTCTTGCAAGAAGCAGACTGCTCATGCATTATCATCTACAGAGGTTGAGTATTGAGCTGTTGTGCTCGCTATTCAGGAGATATTATGGCTTCGTCAGTTAATGACTGAGTTTGGTTTTCCTCCTGATAGTCCCACTATTCTTTGGTGTGACAATCAGAGTGCTATACACATTTCTCGCAACCCGATGGAGCATCAGTGGATGAAGCACATTGAGCTTCATATGCATTTCATCAGATAGTTGATTCAAGATGGTTCTCTCATCTTGGAGTATATTCCCATTGCTGAGCAGGTTGCAGACATCTTCACGAAACCTTTTGCATCTCCATGCTATATTCAGTTGCGCTCTATGCTTGGGGTGAAGGAAGTTGTCCTTGGGGGGTCTTTATGAGGCCTTCCTTCCTTTATGTTTCTTTCAGCATGTTCTTTTATCTCTTTTTGGAGAGGAGCTTTTTTCCACTCGGTTTTCTCCTTTTCTCCATTTCATAGAGATTTCTTTGTACTTGGGTACCTGATCTATCCTTGTTGCCGAGACCCATTGCTTTTGCTCTCAATAGCTTCTTCTAGGTTTTAGCTTCTCTCTAAGTCTAGCTTAAGGGGGGGTGTTAGAGTAATTGGTGATTTACTTTATTAATTAAACAATATTTGTTTAATTACTTAAAGTTTCCTTTTATCTCTTTTACACTTAAGCTAACATTAGGTGCATAATAATTAATTACTTTATTATTATTTGTTTAATTACTTAAAGTTTCCTTTTATCTCTTTTACACTTAAGCTAACATTAGGTGCATAATAATTATTTACTTTATTAGTTATTAATATGCAAGCCTAGGGTTTTCCCTTTTAGGGTTTTCTTTGACCTATATGAGGTTGTAAAATTATCTTTTGTATAATTATTCATTTTACATTTTGGGTGAATACAGAGCTCCACATTCTTGAGCATTTTCTTTGTTGCTTCTCTTTGCTTCTCCTTGTAACAGGTATTCTTCGCTTGCAGAGGTCACTGGGCTCCTATGAAGTTGTATTTTCTCAACTCCAACAATATCCACAAACCCATTTATGAAAAAATCCCACAAATCATTGGCCACCATGATGGTCTTCGTCTTCTTGGCCCAAATGTCATAGTTTTGTCCATTAAAGGATGGTGGTTGCTGCCAACTCCTTGCTTCATATCCAGCCATGTCTCCTACAACAAAAAACTCAACACCTAGAAAATACAAATGCCCAAACTCACAAGGAAATGGGGCCTATGGCTCTAATACCATGTCAAGATTTTAAAAGACAAATGCTAAACACAAAAAACATAGATCTGCTGCTCTGTTTTCCAGTCAAGCTGGAAATACCCAAATCTCAAATGCGGAAAACAACAGGAGACATGCAACTTTGATTCACTATTAATCAACTGGAAATAACAAAACAGAAAACAAACTAAGAACAAAAAACTATTACAACTTTTTGGGAGCAATCAGAAGCTGCTCAACCAGACTGGTAATGATCAGGAGCAATCACTGCTCTTACAAAATAACTAATAGTTGCTGCTATTCAGGAGTTGTTGGGAGCACAGAGAGAATGTTCTTCTCACAGTCTACTGCTGCAATCTTTTTCTCTGACTTCTTCTCTCAACTTTTCCCAACTCTTTCTCCAACTGACTTACTGACTAATGTGCCTTCAATCCATTTTGTCTAAAACAAACATTCCCTCTCAAATTTTGAAATCACCTACTTCAGTAAATGTTGAATTCAAAAACAACTACCTTAATCAATTCTAGAGTTGTCAGGAGCTACAAGGAGGATCCCCAAAACTAGCAAACTACTCTTGATAGGTAGGTGAAGGCTGCAGGGGCACTGGCGGATGAGCAGAGGCTCAGGAAACATTAAATTCCAATAGTTTGGAGAAATGCTATGAGAGCCCTGATTTTATTCCTTCTTCTCTTTGTGGAATTGTATGATGCGCTACCTTTAGAGGTGAGGATTGGGGGAGTCTTTGATCTGGGAAGCTATGAAGTTAAACAATCCAATGTAGCTATAAAATTGGTCATTCGAGATATTAACAAAGATCCCAACATTCTTAATGGGACCATTCTTCAGTTTGAGACCACAAAGATAGGAAGCACTGCTCTCATGAATGCAGAGAATGGTAAATAAACACTTCTCTTTCTGTTTTATTTATATTCTAGCTTCTAGATATAAGTCTATTATTAAAAATAATTGAAGTTGGTTTTTCAGTGTTGAAACTATTCAGAGCAAACGTGGTATCAGTTATCACACCCATCACGGCGTAGGTCTCCAACTTTGTTTCTGTCCTAGCTGATTTTGTACAAGTACCACTCATTACATTGGCTGGAAATGATCCCTCCATGTCCTTAAAACACTCTGCATATTCAATTCAGATGATTGGCAAGGATACACTGCAAATGAAGGCAATAGAAGCCTTGCTGACCAAGTTATACTGGAAAGAAATAGTGGTCATATATGAGGAAGATGAATTGGGTCTCAGCGGGATTCTAGCCTGAAAGAATGCACTCCAAGAAACTTCTACCAGAATAGTCCAGAAGTTTGCAGTATCCAACGAGTCTTTCAGTAAATCTTCATGGAAACATATTCGGAAGACACTAAACGACAACAAGATTACGAGTTGTGCATTTGTTATACTTACTAGTTATGGATTGGCCCAGAAAATCTTTTTGGAGGAAAAACATTCAGGCATTATGAAGAAGGGAGGATGGGCTTGGATTGTTACAGAGTAAGTAGAAAATTATTTGGATGTTAAGGATGACATGACTATGGATTCAATGCAAGGAATAATTGGGGTTCACACAAAAATTAGACACACTCCACAGTCCAAGAGTATTAGCAGGAGATGGAAGCATAAATTCATGAGGTTGTATCCAGGTGTAACTCACTCTGAAAACATTGGCATAGTTAGAGCCTGTTCTTATGATTCTATCTGGGTAATAGCTAGAGCTATTGATGCTATGTTCAGAGTTAACAACCTTACTGAATTGGAATTTAAGTCTTCAGAGAAATTTTCGACAGATGTGAATGTTTTTCAGGTAGGCAGTGCCCTGCTTCAGAAAGTATCTCAGAGCAATTTCGAAGGAATTAGTGGTAATATAACATTCAGCAAAGATGGGCTTCTTGAAGTTGAATCATATGACATTGTTAACATAGTCAATAGGGAAATTTAGAGTTGTAGGATCATGGCCAAAGAAAGAATTTGAATTGAAGAAAAATGTAGAGTGGCCAAATGGATCTCCAATATAGAAAGTTTGTAGTAGGAGTGCCCCCACATGTTGTGTTTCCTAGATTTGTGAACATCACAAACAATAAAACAAAGTTTGAGGGGTTCTACATAGATGTATTTAAGAGAGCTATGGAGATGCTTCCTTATCCTTTTCACTATGAATTTAAAGAGTCTGAGAATAGCACTAAATGTCTAGAATATAACAAGCTTGTTGACCAAGTAATGAATAAGGTATCCTATCATTACCCTCTATCTTCACTTAACACAATATTTAATTTTATTTTAAGAAGGATATATCTTTTCAATTCTCCAAATTATTATCAGAAGGTCCACAATATGTGTTAAATTAAAAGATGGAGTAGGTATTTAATAGACTCATATAGTCAAATCTGCCTGCATATAGATTCCTATCATAAATGGATCATGCTGACCTAAGAGATAACTAAAGCTGTGAGTAATAAACATTCTTGGGCTATACTTTCAACACAAATAAACACTCTTCTAATCTTAGTTTGCAGATATATGGTTTTTTGTGTTTCCATTATAATTCAGTATATAACCAGGTGTAGACAAATCTTCTAAAACAAACAAATCAAAATAGGGAGAGATTTAATAGAGATGGAACACGGCCAAAATAGGACATCAGTAGCAAAACAAAGCAAAATATTTATTAATCCTAGAGTAACCATAAATCTTTTGATATTTATTAATCCTAGAGTAACCATAAATCTCTTTAACTCCTCCATTGCTAATTTAAAAGGTTCTTATATGCAGTTAAATAAAACCTCAGATCAGTACTTAAAACAACTATCCTATAGTTGACACTTGTTTTTATTTTCTCACAACCTTTAATTCAACTAGATTTATCTTTTCTTTTACATTATTTTGGATTTGATTCTTTTATTTTTTATTACTTGTCCAACATACATCATAATTCCTCCAAGTCAAACTTTGTATTTTTGCAATCTCTTTCACTTGTCTTTTATTTATTTTTCTGCTTATTTCGTTTTACTTTTTCTTTCAATTGATTTTCCTCTTTGTCACATCATGAAATAATTCCACCTTTGCATTCATAGCTAGCCACAATGCTCCTTTCAGTTATTATTCTCCTCAATAATGACTAATTCTCTACTCTCAACATTTTTGGATGCTAATGCCAAATTAATAAGTACAAACCTCATTTTCAATTCCTGAACTAAATATGGAAAAATAAAATAATATTAGAAAAAATTAAGATTTAATAGAGATTTTTATTCCAAAATAACTATCTATATAAATCTCTAACTCCCTTCACTATTAACTCAAAAAGTTTCTATATATAGTCAAATAAAGACATCAAACCATCAAGTAACCAAACTAACTACCATACAATTAATATTTGATTCTTTTCTCTAAAATTAGAATACTTTCTAACCACTATTATTAGAAGAAAAGGATCCCCTCCAATTTCTCCCTCAAATTAACACTACAATTTAGCACTCAATTCAATGATACATAAAGTTTTTAGATTTTATAATCATTTAAAATAGTTAAAATTTAGAAAAATTAGAAAGAAATTATAATGAGTAGGTCTAAATTTAGACATTTCAATGCTACCACATGCACATGAAAATCTATAGACTAATGGAAAATGTTTTCAGCTTTACCCTTCAAGCAGCTCCCATAATCCTCAATCCTACAACTATTTTTAAATGAATACTATGGAACTTGTCTCTGTGGGAATTCATAAGTGGAAGCCCCTTCCATTAGATGGTTTCATAAACAATAAGTACAAATTTTGTTAGTTTGGATTTTTTTCACACATATATACATATATTTTTTTGTTTGCAATGTTAAAATCCATGATAATTACTGACTTTATTCAAACATCACATTATTCAATAATAAAATAGTTAATATTAATTTTATATTTTACAAAAAAAAATATAAATAATTATCTATTAAAATTTATATTTCATTATTAAATTATATAATATTTAAATATGACCCTAACTAGGTAATTAGATGTTGTATAATTTCTTTTGTATTAATACTAAATGAGGAGTTAAAAAGTCCGTATTTGGACTTTTACTAATGGCGCTTACAGTGAAAAAAAAATAAAAATTCCAAATCATACTCAGAACAATAAGTTCCCTGTGAGATTATGAGTTTAGTAGGAATACTGTTGTGCTTGACTGCGTATTTAGGAGTTGATCTGCTGTTCTTGGTGGTCTTCGTAGGAGTTAGATTAGGTGCTGATTACTCTGTTTTAGACTGCAGTTACTTTGTAGTCTTTGTAGGAGCTGATTTAGAGGTTTTGAATTTTTGTTACTTTAGCAGTTAATGTCGGAAGGGAAGGTATTTTTGTTTGGAGAATGTAATGTACAGATTCTGGATAATGAAAACAGAGTTTCTTCATATTTTCTTTTGTTTTTGTCCATTTATGCTGTTATATAGATGGTGAGTCATTTAATTTGCAGAATCTGAGGATTGTCTGCATCAACAGTCTAATCTCTGAATAACTTATTCAAAGCGCATTGTTGTTGGGCAAACATTTGATGTAATTGTAGCTGATATCACAATACTCGCAAACCGCTCTGCAAAGGTGGATTTTACACAGCCATATACTGATACAGGGCTGGTTACCATGGTGCGTACTAAGAAAAAACATTCTTCTGGCTGGGCCTTTCTACATCCTTTTACAATACCCATGTGGATGACTGCAGCAGCATTTATTGTTCTTACTGCATTTCTTGTTTGGCTATTGGAACGAGATGAGAACGACGCTTTCACAGGACTACCTACCAAGCAAATGGAAATTTCCCTCTGGTAAGTGCTTCTCTAATAATTTAAGCTTTCTGTTTTCTATATTGTAATTTAGTAGATTAAAATCCAGGGAAAAACAATGTACAAAAATAGTAGCTAAAATTGCATGAACATAATGGTTTCTGTAATAACAAATATCACTGCAAAATAGCGAGGGCGTCATGATCATTAGTTCTTCCCATCAAATTGCCTCAAGGAATTCTTTCTGCTGATCATTTTATGTGTTTTTCTTCGTCTTTTGTTAGTTTTCTGTTCAAACAGATATTTCTCCTGAGTTCATCTATGGCCATTCAAAAACTATTTCAGTTTTAAGTTGGTTTGCATAGATATTTTGACTTACAACATAAATTCAGAAACCCTGCAGTTATGGCCATAAGTCAGTCTCTTAGGATTCATCATCCTATATGGTGTGTTCTGTATTTATGAACTCTCTTTTCTTTGGATACTTATATTTGGCATCTGTATACTTCTATTCATGGGTTTGTTAAAAAACAAGTCATATCAAAGATGGGTTGATTATCAAGAGGGTTAGTAGTTCATAGAACATTTAATAATGATGTAAACCTGCATGTTTCTGTGGATTTGGAGGTATCAGAAAATCCCAAAATAGCAGTAATTATCTAATATAGGGAATTTAATTAGTCAAGATTGAGGACATGCTGGCCTCCCACATGTCATGTTTTCCAACTTTGAAGTTTGTTATTTTATGTAGTGTGGACTGTTCCAATGAAATTGCTGGATTGGGGTGTAGGCAGTTGTTTGATATAAGATATTAGAAAAGGGAACAAAGATGATGTCCTATTCGAGAAAACGCTGCTGATATGTAAACTGTATTTATTATGAGTTGAAATGGATTTCTTTGTTGTGAATTTCCAAGAAATGGGAATTTAATGTATTGTATTATTTTATTAGCTTGCTGGTCAATTGTTTGGGCGACTGCAAATTTTCTGTTGTAGGTTGACAGATCCCGAGTTTTTTTACAGTTCATATGTAACAAGGTTGAACGTGCATATGCAAGAGCATGCAGAAAATCAACCCCAACGTTGTGTGGAAGGGAGACAGAGTAAAACAGAGTAAGAGAAACATGAGATTAGAAATATATTTCTGCACCAACTTCACAACAGAGGCAAACAAAATATAATAGCTTACATACATTTGATGATTTGAAAGGAAAGGTAGGAGAAAATGTGGAAAGAAGTTGAATAATTTTTAAGATTTAGTGAAAAGAAGGGAAGCTTTTGATATCTATTGTAAAATCTTGTAGAATCTAAACCAGAGCATGGGAAAGTAATAGATCATGATGTTGGGGTAGATACCTGATATGAACTTTTTTTTTTAAAGCAAGATAAAGGTTAATTAGTGGAGAGTTGAGACCGATTCTTGCCTAGATTGAGTACATGAATAGGAGATAAATTTTGAAATGGGAAATATGGCTGAAAATGACCCAAGAAGAGTTCAGTTAACAATGACCAGCATGAAAGCCCATGCTGCACTTTTGTAGGATAATCAGCAAGGTGGAAGAGGAAGACCAAGGGAAAGAGGATCAGAAATCAAGAACTTCAAGTGGAAGAAGTAAAAGCTGAAACAGGAGAGAGCTTAATAATCATAAGAACTTCAGTTTTGGGAAACGAGGCCCTTAAAGTTGATTGGAGAGGAAAGAGTGTTTTCGGTCAAAACGCAAGTACAAAAATAATGTGATCATAAATGGAGATCTTAAGAAAAATCTGGTATGTAGATGAATAGTACAAAATTTCTGGATTTTCCTTGTCAAAGATGGATTATGGGCACTAGGAGATAAGAATTGCCTAATTGCTTTTAATATTGGTTTAAATGAAGGTTACGTGCATGTTTATTGGGAAAGCTGTAGTAGTTGGATAGAGGGGCAATTTATGACAGTAAACAAACACCTGTAACGTGCATAAAGATGATAGAAGGCATGCATTGAAGCCTTTGAAAGATAAGTATTTTCTCAATTCACTTTGTTATTGGAAAGTTTCTGAAATAGCTGAAAGCAAACAAATAATGGAATGATATGAGAGCAGATGCCAAAACAGACTCGAAATGAAGGCGCATCTGTCGATGCAATGCACACCAAGTTATTAATTTTGTCTATTTAATTACTGTTTCCTCCACAACAATCCAATATCCATAAAAGACTGTAGCTGCTAGCTATAAATGGGGCCAGTTAGGTATACGCCTAGGTGTCATTCTTCAGGTGTTCCAGTAAAGGTCACTTCGAAGTCTTAGCGAGGGTGAAGAAGAATGAAGATTTTGAAGAGTATTACCTAAGTCGTTGAAAGCGAAATCATACATCTTTCAGAGACACAATATCTGAAAGGGGAACTTCTGGAAAGAGAGGTCAATTCCATGAAATAGATGGGCAGAAGAAGACAACACAAGCAATGATTCTACACAAATTTCAACAGTTAGAAAGTCATGATCCGAAAGAACGAATCAAGTTTGCAATGAAAACATTTCTCAATCAAACAGTTTTCAAAGACGAGGAAACCATAATATCTGGAAAACGAAGGAAGTATACAATGTGATGTGAGGTGATGTGAAGGGAGGAAGTAGGGAGAATAGCGTTGCCACCCTTTGATGAGCATTTAATTCCTTAGTGTTAAAAATATTGCTCAACCAAAGATGCTCCTCCCTAAGTAGGCATGCTAAAGGCCACGAACAGTTTTATTTGGCATTAGCGTTGCATATTGTGGCATGTAACATATTTGGATTAATAGATAATTGTTATAACTATTTGTGGGAAATAGAAGCGACCAGACTATCATTTTAGGTAATAATATTTTGTGTTTGCATTGCAGGTTTTCATTTTCAACAATTGTATTTGTTCATAGTAAGTGACCTCCTCATTGAATTTTTCCATTCTATGAATATTTTCTGTCATGCATATATTTTTCTAAAATTTGAAGATGGCAACTGATCCCCCCATTTGTGCAGGAGAGAAGGTTATGACATCTCTTGGCAAAGTTATTTTAAAAATCTGGCTGTTTGTAGTGTTGGTCTCAAATTCAAGCTACACAGCTAGCCTCTCATCCATTCTCACTGTTCAGCAACCGTCCCCAACTATACGAGACATAGAGTCACTGAGAGCAAACAACGCCCGCATAGGACATCTGAATGGTTCCTTTGTAAGAGAGTATCTAATCAATGAGCTAAAAATTGACAAGAGCAGATTGGTACCACTTATACATCCAGAAGACTATGTTAATTCACTCAGGGATGAGACAATTGGTTGTGTAGTTGATGAGACTCCATACATTAACATGATCATGTCACAGTATTGTGGTGAATTTGAGATTGTGAGTCGGCCATTCTACAGAGGAGGGTTTGGATTTGTAAGTATTTGTTTCAAGAATTTGTGCATTTTTATTTCTTTTGGATTCAAATGCACTCTTTAACTCTCTGTAGTTTATACTGAAGTTATTTGCCAAAGGGTCTCCAGTGGTTAAGGAAATGACATCTGCAGTGCTGAAAATTATTGATAACAAAACAGAGCTAGACAAACATCGCAGCAAGTGCAATGATGACAACGGTGGGATATCTGAAGAAGACATGGTAAATGACGGCGGAAAGTTGAGTCCACGGAAATTTTGGGGGTTGTTCGTCATCTCGTCAGTGTTGTATTGTGTAATCGTGTCCGCCCACGTCAGACGAAAGTTTTATGAGAGCAGACTAGTTAGTATGACAAGGGTGGAGAATGTTCAGTCCCCACCTCCAGCTAGCCCTTTGCCTGCAATTGAATTGCTACCATCCCCTCGCTTCCATACAGATAATAGTACAACTTCAAATGGTGTGCGTCATCGAAGATCTTACACATCTTAATTTTATGAAGCTTTGAAATAATGGCATTGAGTTGCCAATGGTGTTTACTGTCACATTTCTTATTTTGAACTCTCCAACAGAACAATGCCCTTGTATTAAATGTTAATTATGTACAGAGAAATTTTACGAATTTGGTAGTGTAGAGAAACTAAAATATAGAGCTGTTTTATTTTACTTTTTGATATACATATATAGTTTACTTTTAAATTTTTTTTATATAATTTTTAATTTTATTTTTGAAAAAAATATTATTTATTATTTGGATAGTTTATTTGTTTCGTTTTTTATTTTCAAAATTACTGTAAATATTACTTCTTAAGAATTTCATTTAGAGACATTAATATATATTTCTTAAATTTTGACATCTATATTTAAAAAAAGTAAATATCATTATTATATAGTTTTTCTTTAATGATCATGATATATTATCTTTTTCCTTCTATTGTCAATGTAGGTTGGGCATCTCAATGTAATTAAAATTATCAAATCAAACTAATAATAAATCAAATATACATAAAAAATTGAGTAACTAAAGGATAGATATTTATTTGTTTCTTGATACTATGACGACTTTGACTTTGTAGCTCACTAATATATTGTAATAGAGAATCAAAGTTAAATATCAAAATATAGATTAGTGACTAGAAATATGTGATAAACTTATCTCAAGATTTATCCTACTCTCGATTGGGTTACATTATGTGACCTGGTCTCACATTATTCCTTCTTACAGAGATTAGTTCATGTGATGTAGCTAGAACCTCTTTCTCTTATGGGGTCTTCTCAATCTACTTACATTTGCATTTGGTCTCATTTTTTAATAAGGGGTGCTTAGAAGATTATTGGGGCATTCTTTGAGATGGAAAGAGGAATTGTTGACTTGTCTTGGTAATAGTCAAGTTCTTAGATAATAACAAATTTGTGACGATTTATCAAGATTTTAATATGTAGTTTCTAGTCAATCTTTATTGATCTAAATTTCATAAATTATGATCTACAATAAGCCATCTCTCATGACCACGAATGGTCCACTTCACACTCATTTTATCTAGATGATTCTGATAGGGGCAAGTTTCCCTAAAACTTCTCAACAAATCATCCATTGGAATACAACTTTTTTCTAAGAACACTTTACCATGAAGTTTTCTCTACAATTAGCACAAATGTGGTAGCAAGATAAATGAGCTTGATTATGGAGGAAACATTATGATTAAGCACATTTCCTAAGAACACTTCACCACAAGGTTTTCTCTACAATTAGCACAAATGGGGTAGCAAGATAAAGGAGTCTGATTATGGAGGAAACATTATGATTAAGTACATTTGAGCTAGAGTATTATTGGGATGGGTATCTCTTAGAATTTTTTTGTTATTTTCTCTTGTGAACATCACCTAGATGCAATGAGTGATAGGTGGAACATTCATGATCATGTGAGAGATTGTTTTTTTGTGAGCCACTTCTCATGAATATTGGTCAATGACGATTGATTTAAGACCATATTTGAATCCCAATAAATCATTAATACAATTTTTTGAAGACATGTCAAATATATAATGTAGATGCTAACTCTAATATGTTCATGATTTAGTATAGTATAGAAATGTAGCCTTAAGTGTTCTTTAATTTATTATGTATTTATGTGATTTTACGATTTCTCACTTTCTAGATATTGTGATAGTGACTCAAGGAAATATCCTTATATACATGTCCATAATTACTCAATTTATTTTCTGGATATGTAGGCCAGTTTAATTACAACTATTTTTCAAAAGGATAAACTTTGAAGCATAAATTTTGAATTTTGTATTTGGTGGATAATTTATATTATGTAGCCTATTTTTTGTTATTAAATGACCTAAAAACATAGACTAAAATGATTTATAATCACATATAGATTTGGAGTTGAGACTGATTCATGTGGTAACATAAATCAATTGATAATATGAAATATGACTATACATTTATGTCATAAAGAAAGTGATATAAAACCAAAGTGAAAATGCAAAATGTGAACATTTAAAAAATATATAATATTTTTGTTTAACATTATTATTTGTAGTGTTGTCTAATTATGAAAGCCTACCTTATTACACGGCACTATTCTATACTAAAATTTACCAAATCAATATTCTCCGACGATTAATTATCTCTAGTCTTAGAAGTTTTTCTTTTAAAAAAGTTACTTAAAATAAAATATAAATATTGATATTTTCATTGCTTATTTAGAAAAAAAGAAATAAAGAGTATGTTTTATTTTATTTTTTATCTTTCATGAATGTAATTTTTTTTATCTTATATTATCTTACTACAAGATAATTTCGATTGTGCTTCATGTATGTGAAACCCTTTGTTTTTATTTTATGACCACAAATCATATACATATTAATTTATATTAACTTGCATTGTAATAAATATAATTCTATACATAATGAATGGAAATTTGTATGGGTGCTACTGCTCTAATTCTATTGGTATGAAGGTGACTATGTGAGCTAAACAGTGATGGTTCTTGGGATATTTGACATTTAATTATTTCAACTATAGAAATAATTAATAATAGTTAATTATTTGAAATTTAAGATGGGAAAATAAAAGAAATAGTTTTCAAACACTTTTAAACAAATAATTTTCTATTAATTTGTAGGGAAAAATTATTTGAATTTGTATTCTATATTATTTTATATGAAAAAAATAAAGATTAATATAATTATAAGGAATTATTTAATTTGTAAGCATATACATGACTTTTGCTTATCTAATCATTAATATGATTTTAAGTGAATGAATAAATAGTCCATGTAGGTTTTGTCATGGATCCTTGTTGAACTCAAATAGTTTCAAATCTATATTAGATTTTCACTTAAATTCTTATTTTAAGAACCCTGGTTTGAAAGTGCACTTGCAATATCTTTGAGCGCCTATGAGCTAGTTTATTTTAGATTGGGACTTAGTATCCTCATTTAAACATGCTTATGTCATTATTCAAAGAGGGAAAACATATTTTATGCCATTTTTCAAATATTTGGAGACTGTAAATTATTTCATTCATTTTAGATTGGTTTATAGTATCCTTCTTTAGACATACATGTTGAAAGGGATAAAACATATTTTATGCTTTATTTTTTAAATATTTGGACCAATCCATTTCCTTAGCTTTTGTTCTTTATCTTCTCTTTTGTAATTTTTTTTTCTTGTATTTGTATATATTTTTTCATTCCTATTATGTACATACAAAATACAAGTGCACAAGAACAAGTTAAATTAACATATCCTACTCACAATATATGCAACAGTTTGATTAACAAGTTCTAGAAAATATTGATAAAAATAAAAAGTAAGTCTCAGTGATACCAATCCTTGTTGCATCGATTCATGGTTGTTGTTCCACCCAAAGTACCAAAAACATAACATTACATAAAGAGTATATGTTCTAAAATGGCTTGTTGCATCCAATTTATAAATTTTTGGATGAGGGATTGGATCAATAGAATTGATTTGAATGATGAAGGGCTCAAATTGGATGAGAGGATAGGGGATGAGGAGAAGAAAATTTCTCAATGAGGTTGGTAAATGGGGAGGATTCCATACTTAAATGAAAACCAATGGTTGAGGATTCTCTTGGAAGAGGTGGATGGATGAGATTGAAGGGATACTTTGGAATACCTTGGACGTATGGACATATATTTGACCCATGTGGTTTGCACCAAGATAAAATGTTATATGTACAAAGGCCCATACTTTACAAACAAAAACCCATGCCTATGTACACTTTTGGAGGATGCACATGATTTGATGGATTAATGAGGGTTAGGAATGTACAAGTAGGGAATTAGTGGAATAATTGACTTTATTCCACTTTTAAAATATGGATAGAAAAAGATAATTAAATAAATATATAGTATTTTATTTTATTTTTAGATACAAATGGGGGACTTGATAAATAAATATTTATATTTATTTATCTAAGATAGATTATACATGAAGGATAATTAATGATTTTAGGCTAGGAATAGGATTGAGTGAATAATGATTTTATTAATTTCATAATAAAATATTATTTAATTAATAATGGGATCATAATTAGATATTAATCAAATGAAAATTATTAATTATAGATAAAATGATGAATGGTTAGTTGAAATGATGATGTATCAATTTTAGGCATCTACATTTTTTCTCTCTAAGACGTTACAAAATAGCATAATTTCAAATAAGAATAAAAATAGTTGGATGAGAAGAAAATGGTTGGATTAGGGAAGACACCTCATTCGTTCAAAGCGGTGCATAGGATGAATGATGCTGTGGATGATGATTCCCTTTGGGAAATATAGTTGGGTTAGGAGAACATGCATGCTCTCAAAATGGATGAAAAGATGCAAGATAGAAGATGTTAAGGGATAGGTTATGAAAGGATGAAGCAATAATGGATGAATGGATCAAAATAATTTGTTATTCTACATTAGATTGAGAAATATTTATTTGATTGATATTGTAGTAGACTTTGTGAAACAAGGTTAAAATTCCATGATGATGATGTACCTTATTTATAAGAAAAGTTACAAATAATCATAGGTAGAATAGTACCGTGATATGGAATACCATGATATCACTGTGGAATGTAGATTCAAGGAATAATTTATCTACAGTAAAAAAAATAATACACACAAACCTGAAAGAAAACATGCACAAAATTATACAAAGAGAAATATCTTGTCTTGATTAAGCTAAGAGGCCAATATGATTTGATGATGATGCAAGTGTTGTTGATGTGAAAACAATATATCTATAAAAAATAACACAAGGATTGAGAATAAAATATTTTATTATTATTATTATTATATGTTTATCAAGCCTTGTAACGAGACTATTAACAAGAACAATGGAAGTTATTGGATGATTTGTTTAGATTGGATAGGAATAAGTGTTGGGATTAAGATTTCCTTACCATGTTGGATTACTAAGAGCAGTTCAATTGATGGAAAAGATGACATTGGATTGTGTGTAGGTATCATATAGATTTATACCAATGACAAGAAAAGTGTCAAGTCTACCTAGACAAGGGATGATGGGATAAGGGGAGATGAAGGGATTATTGATAGTGGATGGAAATAACTGGGAGATCATTCATGATGGATAGATGGAGAGATTCAAATATGGTATCTAAGGATAAATTCAGGGGATATTGGCATGTCCTACTCTATAAGTATCATGTATAATGAGGTATTGGGATGCTCATGATAATACATGATAGAATGATGGTGGATGAAGGATAGGGGATATGAAGGTTTTTGTATGGATAGATGGAGGAAGCATGAGTATACAAAGTATTTGTATATTGAATGGAGAAGCTAGAAGGATTATATGCAATGATATAGTGGATTGGATATTAAAACCATTATGGGTAAGTCTACCCAATGCAGGGGAGGTGGTAGGATAAGTCTTGGTCACTTGGATAATAGCTTGATGGTTGGAAGTATTAAAAGATTTATGGATGGAGGATATGGAGATTGGAGGAAATATGACAAAGAGATTGGAAAGGATTGGATACAATGGGTAGATATGAATATATGATGGATTATAATATGGGATGAAGGAATTGGATAGGATGGAGTGGGTGAAGATTTCCCTAAAGTTTAGAGTACATGTGGCTGGAATTATTTACAAATGATGGATGTTTTATAGGTTTTCATCATAGTACTTGCCCAAGGTGCTTGTTTTCTAGGTTTTCACCATTAGATAGTTTTTTTTTTTTTTGATAAGATGGATGAAGTTGGATAAGAGTGTGAGATAAGGAATTGTATAAATGGTAATGGGATTGATAACATAGTGGATGAGATATGGGAATGGGGAAATGAGTCAAGCATGTATTTCCATATGAAGGAGATAGGTGTTTTTTAAAATTACTATTGCATGTTGGTGTCAACCTTGATAGTTGGGATTCTCCAAAGGAGAACAAGATTTCATTTGATACTGGATGAGAGGGAATTATACCAATGGAAGGTAGGTTGGATGGAGCATAGGTGTACTAGGTGAAGGTATGAATTAAAGGGATGTGATGGTAGAAATTTACACTCGATGATGGATTGAATAAGGAAATGATGAGTGATCGTGTTATGAGGATATTTTTGTTAGGATAAACATTGACACACACCTTGATATGTAGCTTTGGAAGGGATCTAGGTGATGATGGACTTAAGATAGTGGATTTTTAGATGTATGGCCCCAAAATAGTCTTGGAATATTGAATAGTTTTAAATGAGGGATGAGTGGATTTAGGAGTTGAGGAAGCCATTGGAATATAATATTTGACTGTTGATTTAAAATTTTATTTTGGATATATTACTTATTTTTCTTTGGGATCCACATGGTTTTTTATTTTTCATTTTGATTGGTGGGGCTTTATAGCCTTAGGAATTTTGTTTGATTTAGGATAATATTTTGATTATTTTTTACATGTCAATTCATTGTGATATGTTGATCCATTTATTTTTGTTTTGTGAATAATTTTGTGGGAATCCAAATTTCTTCAAAAGGTAATTGTATGGGTGTAGGAGGATAGATTATTTTGATAATTCATGGAATGTGTGATAGAAGAAACATATTGGAAAGGGTTCAGGAGTGTTTTCATTTTTTTTTATCACGATCAAGGGTTACAAAATATGGACTGGTAGGATTGTGGATGAAGAATATTTGGGAATAATGACCCAACATAGATTTAATTGATCATGGAGCAGTTGATTTTCAGACATAAGGGCCTAAAATATATTTGGCAGAGGGAGTACATGTGGGATAAGATGGGGGGAATAGTAGTATAATTTTTGGATTATTATGATGAAGGAGGGGGTGATAATAAGAGTTTTAGGGGCACCTATTGTGGGTTTGAAAGAACACTCCTTAGGATGGATGAAGGTTGTACCAAACAATTTCGATCAAGGGTGCCATTAATTTAATATCCAAGGCTCTACAATAATGGATTTTATTTGACATGGATGTGATCCAAGATGATGAGCACTCATTAAGGAGTAATCCCACAATAATGGGTCCCAAACTTGGAACATCTTTTTCCTAAAAACATATATTTTTTAGAAAAAATAATGATTCAAGCCTTGAGGAGTTCCATCTAAAGGGTTCCAACTAAGGATATGTTTATATAATATCCCCTTAGATAAAACCCCCGTAGATTGAACCCCTCTAGTATTAAATCATACCCATAATGAAGTCTCATTTGCACCTATCAAAATGTTGACAAAAAATCACATTTTCTTTATCTTTTGAGGGATCAAATAAAGTCATTTGGAAATTATGTTATAGAAGTATGTAGCCCTTATTATAAGCATTCAAAAAATTATAATTTTGAATATTTCTAATTTTCTTATTATATTTTATTTCTTCTGAATGTTGTTTATTCACCAAACATCAAGGTATTTGTTTCACAAACATGGAAAATTGGAAAAAATAAAATTTAAAAAATATGTGTGCCCTAGGTATTTATGTCCTTGCTTCAATAATAATAATAATTAATCTCAATACATAAAAAGTAAGTTATGTGATAATGCATACACCTATGTGCAAATTCTAATTACTATGACTTCAAAAATTGATTAAAAAAATATGTAGAAAATATTTATGAAAAACATTCATGCACTAGATATTTATGTTAAAAATATATATTTTTAACATTATAGTTTAATAATTTTAATAAAAAAATAATACATTATGACATAAACATCACTTTTAAAAAATGTCTTTTTTTGGAATAAGTGGCAAGCCACTATAATATATTATATCTATAAATAAATTAATACAAAATCTAGTTCAAAAGAGCATATCAGTAGGAAAGAACCGAAAAGAAAACCTCTGGTTGTAGCTCAAATATGTACAATTTTTTCTAAATATATCTGTCTTTATCGATAATACTTCTAATTGTAGACCCCTTTGTTCTTTAACCATTTATACAATCGCATTAAGTATAAATCCAACCTTCAAAATATTGACAGTGGATTTGAATTGTGCCCATAGAAAATATAAACAGTAATTATATCTTCTACCCATACAAATCTTGATAAAAAGACCCTCAAAATATCGACAATATCTAAAATCTACTTACAAAGCCTCTGAGACTAACATACTCTAGAAAGAACTAGACTTAATCCCACCCTTACGTGGGAAAAAAATTGAGTTCTCATCTTGCACACCTTGAGGAAGAACGTGCATTTGACTTGATGTTGTTGCTTATGTGTGGAGTGTGATAATAATATCAGGCACTTGAGGAACTAGTCTATTATTCCTACGAATCAGAGGACCACCTGAAACTTGTAACCCTTGAATACACTCATGCAACTTGAGGAAATAAATAGCATGAAAATTCCTTTTAAACTTATTTTCTTCCTCCCAATGGAATTAAAAATGATATTTGTTGAGTGCATGGTTTAGAAAGTATGAGGAGACATGCATGTTTGACATAATGAATCCTTGTAGAGCCTCTACATACCTTTTCTTATTATGAAGAAAATGTCGAGGAAACAAACCTCTGACAAAGTCATCTCCTAAATTGAAGTAATATTATTGTACTCCTCTCAGCAAAGCATCATCCTCCAAGTATCAGCTAACAACAACCCTTCTTTCTATCTCCTTTAGGGTGGTGTAGTTCTACACCAAATCTAGAATGTTTGAAAAAAATACAAAGAGGATATTTGTTGGGAAGATGATTCATTGGGAGTCTGTGTGGGTAATTTCTTCACCAAGAATTATTTTGATGATGTTCAAGACCAACGAACAATTTAGTTTAAACACTAACTACAGTTGGTCTCTTTCTATGCAATCAGAAAATGGTTCCTCTCATGGGCACACCACCACTTGGACTCTGTAGTTTCGCACACGGAACTCCATCCTCTAGAAGTCTAAAAAACACAAATTAAATTGAAAGCCTACAGAGAAACAAAGATTAGAAAGCCACTTTCAGGATACAAAGGAAATTCATTCTTTGATTTTCTTTGGATATCCTTTCACTTAATAAAGCCATTTGATTCCCTAATTCCCAAGCGTAGGATTGATGAAAATATGGAACTTTAAATGCAATCATGATTCAGATCTACCTTTACAACGAGATATCTCCAAACATTTTCCCATGCACATGCCTTACGTAGACTCTGGAATGTTAACTAGTATAAAAGAAGTTATTAAAAGTTAAATAAAAAACTATAATTTTTTTCTATTTTTTTTTTAAATATATTTAAAATATACACATAAATCCTCACAAATCACTAGTTCACATCAGCTCTAAACTATTAATGGCTTAGTTGCTATAGGTTTCATAAATTAAAAAAAAAGGTAAAAATGTTGATTTCAATGTCCTACTTTGGCCAAAAAGTGGGGGATAGTATTGTGGGGTGACCTTAAGGCATAAGACTTTGACTTTATATTCCATGTTTTGGTGCATTCAATTTGCAACAAAATGTTACTTATTTTGGAAAAAGACATGAATCTATTTTAGGATGGAGTGGGATGGGTGGTGGATAGTCATTATTTGTCTACTTTGAGAAGAGAACTATTGATAAAGGTTCTAGGACCAAGGTGATCAAATTATGGTGTGCTATATTAATTCCTTACAATATCTATCATTTTGGCCTATGTTGGATTCCTCATATAGGTTTCTAGTGAAGAAAATTAAGGGTTTCCTTCTTAATCCATGTCATTGACTACACCCTTGTATCATAGAATTGGAACTCATGTATCTTCACAAATATTGGGGACTCCCTTATTTGAGCCTTATTTAAGCATATATTAGGGTACCATCAATTTTTTATAACTTGTACTAGTAAGAAGTTACCACCAAGAAGCTAGTCATTAGATATTATTGAACATAGAATAGTAGTCTAAAAATATGGTCCTAAGCTTTAAGATTTGATCTTTTGAGATATTGGAATGGTTCTATTTATGACCAATTTTACCAAACACACCCTTTTTTATTAACATCGGTTGTTTTTATGTCTTCCTTATCTTCCCCTTTGTGGTAAACCCATGCTAAATACAAAATCAAGGTAAAGATTAAAAAATAAAAATTATGTCACCCATAACTAAGAATTAAGCAAAAATAAACATGGAGTTCAACAAAGAAATTTATTTTCTCTAAGAACTTTTTGGTGTGAATGTGGTAGTTTATCTAAAGACTTGGACTTTAGGACATATTCACACCTTATTCTTAAGCTTACTTAGGTTGTTTTTATTTTTTTTGTCTCAATTCATATTATTAATGTTGGAAACAAGCTACACTGAGAGGGGGAGGTGAATCAATGTTGTGCAAAAATTAACTTTCTTAACCTTTATCTTCAAAGCATTAGTAACATTCAACCACAATGCAAAAACATGAAGAAAACAAACACAACACCATAACACAAGTATTTTTACGTGGAAACCTTGTTAGGGGAAAAACCACGGTGGATGGAAAATCCACGATTTAATCTGAGTATACTCAAATGAAGATTACGGGTATGTGCAGGATCATGATGGGCCAAAAAGTGTAGATATGTAAGCCATATGATGGTCCATGTGGCTAACAACTTTTTTTTTACCCAAAATTGATGAAACGGAAAGGGTTTTTAGAAGATACTCTCGGCTTTCCAACAATATAAATCATTCCTTACTTTGAATTTAATAAATAATTATTATTCATTTTCTATTATAATTATGAATAAAGTCCTGATTGATAGGTTCATTGAAAAACATCAATAACTTTCAAATGGTATCACATTTTTTGAATCTGAAACATGCATCACATTCTATGCTTTGCATAATATAGGATTAAAAAGAAAAAAATGAATTTCATGAAGTTTTGACCAAGTTAAGGTGGTTAGACAGACGAGCTTTTATATTTTTAAAAATTTGTAATAAAAAAATCATAATTAATTATTTACTTGGAAAAAAATTATAAAAAAATATGCATCACATCGGGACATGAGTTCTCTACTTATATCTAAAATCTTATAAAAAAACATTATCATTTTATTGTGGTTAGGTTGGTCAGACAGACACCTACTTCTTATTTTTACCCTGAAATTTAAATACTACTGCATTGAAATTTCAAATTTTCACCAAATAATTTATTTATTTTTTTTAAAAAAGGTCTAGTAGTTTAGAAACTAGATTCAATTTTCTATATATTCTATTTTTACATATTTTTAAAATAATATAGATAACTTATTCAAACTTTTACGTCAAGTTGTCTAACTTTGGTTTTTTGTCTTTTTATTGCCACTTAAGGACCTGTTTTTTCCATGATGATCCTGCACATACCCTTACAATAAGGGCAATGGACTTGCATTCAAGCGCACTTCCTAGAGCTCATTTTTTCAAAGGGAAGGCTGACTAACTTAAAAAGAGAATCAAAATAAAACCATCTAAGAGTTTGGACTAAGAAAGAGAGCATCTACATATGCCTGATTACAATTCTAGTGAAGCACAATATTCGATCTTTTGTCCAACAGACTGATTCTAAACTTCTGCTCTATTCTGCTCACACTCGCAACACAAATTCTTTATGAGCAAGTGAAACTATGCATTATCACTCTTTTTCTCGACTCTAATTCAAAAATCGCATCAACACACACTTCATACATCCTCCAAAATGATATGAACGATCTTATATGTATACTTGCAACTTAGAATTCAATTACACTATGTAGGCTCCAATAGGACAAAGGAATATTTAGATTTGTCAGATTAAATCATGAATAATATGTAATGTGTATCCACAACAATTGGCCACAACTTGGCTAGGACCCAAACAAATATTTACAAAAACAAAAATACTGAACCAATTACTTTCCATACATTCACGATACGATATATTGATGAAGTCGGCTCCAATATTGGTAAAACAGAAAATTAGCTGACCAGATCTTCTACATGCACAAAGATCGATACGATCCATTGTACTTCAATATTAGCAGAGATAATATACCAAAAAAACATTTCCTAAGATGCGCGACACAAACCAATAACATAAAATCTTCATATAGATTGATGAATACTGAACTACTGGATAGTATGTTCTTCCTTGTCAATCTTCAATCTATTTGCCGGTATGATTGAGTGACGATATGCATATCTAATCATCGATTAGGTTTTCCATAAATGACAAAAA
>CM021100.1:420328156-420345566 GCA_007115665.2 Sequoiadendron giganteum | reverse complement strand
TGGTAGAAATTTACACTCGATGATGGATTGAATAAGGAAATGATGAGTGATCGTGTTATGAGGATATTTTTGTTAGGATAAACATTGACACACACCTTGATATGTAGCTTTGGAAGGGATCTAGGTGATGATGGACTTAAGATAGTGGATTTTTAGATGTATGGCCCCAAAATAGTCTTGGAATATTGAATAGTTTTAAATGAGGGATGAGTGGATTTAGGAGTTGAGGAAGCCATTGGAATATAATATTTGACTGTTGATTTAAAATTTTATTTTGGATATATTACTTATTTTTCTTTGGGATCCACATGGTTTTTTATTTTTCATTTTGATTGGTGGGGCTTTATAGCCTTAGGAATTTTGTTTGATTTAGGATAATATTTTGATTATTTTTTACATGTCAATTCATTGTGATATGTTGATCCATTTATTTTTGTTTTGTGAATAATTTTGTGGGAATCCAAATTTCTTCAAAAGGTAATTGTATGGGTGTAGGAGGATAGATTATTTTGATAATTCATGGAATGTGTGATAGAAGAAACATATTGGAAAGGGTTCAGGAGTGTTTTCATTTTTTTTTATCACGATCAAGGGTTACAAAATATGGACTGGTAGGATTGTGGATGAAGAATATTTGGGAATAATGACCCAACATAGATTTAATTGATCATGGAGCAGTTGATTTTCAGACATAAGGGCCTAAAATATATTTGGCAGAGGGAGTACATGTGGGATAAGATGGGGGGAATAGTAGTATAATTTTTGGATTATTATGATGAAGGAGGGGGTGATAATAAGAGTTTTAGGGGCACCTATTGTGGGTTTGAAAGAACACTCCTTAGGATGGATGAAGGTTGTACCAAACAATTTCGATCAAGGGTGCCATTAATTTAATATCCAAGGCTCTACAATAATGGATTTTATTTGACATGGATGTGATCCAAGATGATGAGCACTCATTAAGGAGTAATCCCACAATAATGGGTCCCAAACTTGGAACATCTTTTTCCTAAAAACATATATTTTTTAGAAAAAATAATGATTCAAGCCTTGAGGAGTTCCATCTAAAGGGTTCCAACTAAGGATATGTTTATATAATATCCCCTTAGATAAAACCCCCGTAGATTGAACCCCTCTAGTATTAAATCATACCCATAATGAAGTCTCATTTGCACCTATCAAAATGTTGACAAAAAATCACATTTTCTTTATCTTTTGAGGGATCAAATAAAGTCATTTGGAAATTATGTTATAGAAGTATGTAGCCCTTATTATAAGCATTCAAAAAATTATAATTTTGAATATTTCTAATTTTCTTATTATATTTTATTTCTTCTGAATGTTGTTTATTCACCAAACATCAAGGTATTTGTTTCACAAACATGGAAAATTGGAAAAAATAAAATTTAAAAAATATGTGTGCCCTAGGTATTTATGTCCTTGCTTCAATAATAATAATAATTAATCTCAATACATAAAAAGTAAGTTATGTGATAATGCATACACCTATGTGCAAATTCTAATTACTATGACTTCAAAAATTGATTAAAAAAATATGTAGAAAATATTTATGAAAAACATTCATGCACTAGATATTTATGTTAAAAATATATATTTTTAACATTATAGTTTAATAATTTTAATAAAAAAATAATACATTATGACATAAACATCACTTTTAAAAAATGTCTTTTTTTGGAATAAGTGGCAAGCCACTATAATATATTATATCTATAAATAAATTAATACAAAATCTAGTTCAAAAGAGCATATCAGTAGGAAAGAACCGAAAAGAAAACCTCTGGTTGTAGCTCAAATATGTACAATTTTTTCTAAATATATCTGTCTTTATCGATAATACTTCTAATTGTAGACCCCTTTGTTCTTTAACCATTTATACAATCGCATTAAGTATAAATCCAACCTTCAAAATATTGACAGTGGATTTGAATTGTGCCCATAGAAAATATAAACAGTAATTATATCTTCTACCCATACAAATCTTGATAAAAAGACCCTCAAAATATCGACAATATCTAAAATCTACTTACAAAGCCTCTGAGACTAACATACTCTAGAAAGAACTAGACTTAATCCCACCCTTACGTGGGAAAAAAATTGAGTTCTCATCTTGCACACCTTGAGGAAGAACGTGCATTTGACTTGATGTTGTTGCTTATGTGTGGAGTGTGATAATAATATCAGGCACTTGAGGAACTAGTCTATTATTCCTACGAATCAGAGGACCACCTGAAACTTGTAACCCTTGAATACACTCATGCAACTTGAGGAAATAAATAGCATGAAAATTCCTTTTAAACTTATTTTCTTCCTCCCAATGGAATTAAAAATGATATTTGTTGAGTGCATGGTTTAGAAAGTATGAGGAGACATGCATGTTTGACATAATGAATCCTTGTAGAGCCTCTACATACCTTTTCTTATTATGAAGAAAATGTCGAGGAAACAAACCTCTGACAAAGTCATCTCCTAAATTGAAGTAATATTATTGTACTCCTCTCAGCAAAGCATCATCCTCCAAGTATCAGCTAACAACAACCCTTCTTTCTATCTCCTTTAGGGTGGTGTAGTTCTACACCAAATCTAGAATGTTTGAAAAAAATACAAAGAGGATATTTGTTGGGAAGATGATTCATTGGGAGTCTGTGTGGGTAATTTCTTCACCAAGAATTATTTTGATGATGTTCAAGACCAACGAACAATTTAGTTTAAACACTAACTACAGTTGGTCTCTTTCTATGCAATCAGAAAATGGTTCCTCTCATGGGCACACCACCACTTGGACTCTGTAGTTTCGCACACGGAACTCCATCCTCTAGAAGTCTAAAAAACACAAATTAAATTGAAAGCCTACAGAGAAACAAAGATTAGAAAGCCACTTTCAGGATACAAAGGAAATTCATTCTTTGATTTTCTTTGGATATCCTTTCACTTAATAAAGCCATTTGATTCCCTAATTCCCAAGCGTAGGATTGATGAAAATATGGAACTTTAAATGCAATCATGATTCAGATCTACCTTTACAACGAGATATCTCCAAACATTTTCCCATGCACATGCCTTACGTAGACTCTGGAATGTTAACTAGTATAAAAGAAGTTATTAAAAGTTAAATAAAAAACTATAATTTTTTTCTATTTTTTTTTTAAATATATTTAAAATATACACATAAATCCTCACAAATCACTAGTTCACATCAGCTCTAAACTATTAATGGCTTAGTTGCTATAGGTTTCATAAATTAAAAAAAAAGGTAAAAATGTTGATTTCAATGTCCTACTTTGGCCAAAAAGTGGGGGATAGTATTGTGGGGTGACCTTAAGGCATAAGACTTTGACTTTATATTCCATGTTTTGGTGCATTCAATTTGCAACAAAATGTTACTTATTTTGGAAAAAGACATGAATCTATTTTAGGATGGAGTGGGATGGGTGGTGGATAGTCATTATTTGTCTACTTTGAGAAGAGAACTATTGATAAAGGTTCTAGGACCAAGGTGATCAAATTATGGTGTGCTATATTAATTCCTTACAATATCTATCATTTTGGCCTATGTTGGATTCCTCATATAGGTTTCTAGTGAAGAAAATTAAGGGTTTCCTTCTTAATCCATGTCATTGACTACACCCTTGTATCATAGAATTGGAACTCATGTATCTTCACAAATATTGGGGACTCCCTTATTTGAGCCTTATTTAAGCATATATTAGGGTACCATCAATTTTTTATAACTTGTACTAGTAAGAAGTTACCACCAAGAAGCTAGTCATTAGATATTATTGAACATAGAATAGTAGTCTAAAAATATGGTCCTAAGCTTTAAGATTTGATCTTTTGAGATATTGGAATGGTTCTATTTATGACCAATTTTACCAAACACACCCTTTTTTATTAACATCGGTTGTTTTTATGTCTTCCTTATCTTCCCCTTTGTGGTAAACCCATGCTAAATACAAAATCAAGGTAAAGATTAAAAAATAAAAATTATGTCACCCATAACTAAGAATTAAGCAAAAATAAACATGGAGTTCAACAAAGAAATTTATTTTCTCTAAGAACTTTTTGGTGTGAATGTGGTAGTTTATCTAAAGACTTGGACTTTAGGACATATTCACACCTTATTCTTAAGCTTACTTAGGTTGTTTTTATTTTTTTTGTCTCAATTCATATTATTAATGTTGGAAACAAGCTACACTGAGAGGGGGAGGTGAATCAATGTTGTGCAAAAATTAACTTTCTTAACCTTTATCTTCAAAGCATTAGTAACATTCAACCACAATGCAAAAACATGAAGAAAACAAACACAACACCATAACACAAGTATTTTTACGTGGAAACCTTGTTAGGGGAAAAACCACGGTGGATGGAAAATCCACGATTTAATCTGAGTATACTCAAATGAAGATTACGGGTATGTGCAGGATCATGATGGGCCAAAAAGTGTAGATATGTAAGCCATATGATGGTCCATGTGGCTAACAACTTTTTTTTTACCCAAAATTGATGAAACGGAAAGGGTTTTTAGAAGATACTCTCGGCTTTCCAACAATATAAATCATTCCTTACTTTGAATTTAATAAATAATTATTATTCATTTTCTATTATAATTATGAATAAAGTCCTGATTGATAGGTTCATTGAAAAACATCAATAACTTTCAAATGGTATCACATTTTTTGAATCTGAAACATGCATCACATTCTATGCTTTGCATAATATAGGATTAAAAAGAAAAAAATGAATTTCATGAAGTTTTGACCAAGTTAAGGTGGTTAGACAGACGAGCTTTTATATTTTTAAAAATTTGTAATAAAAAAATCATAATTAATTATTTACTTGGAAAAAAATTATAAAAAAATATGCATCACATCGGGACATGAGTTCTCTACTTATATCTAAAATCTTATAAAAAAACATTATCATTTTATTGTGGTTAGGTTGGTCAGACAGACACCTACTTCTTATTTTTACCCTGAAATTTAAATACTACTGCATTGAAATTTCAAATTTTCACCAAATAATTTATTTATTTTTTTTAAAAAAGGTCTAGTAGTTTAGAAACTAGATTCAATTTTCTATATATTCTATTTTTACATATTTTTAAAATAATATAGATAACTTATTCAAACTTTTACGTCAAGTTGTCTAACTTTGGTTTTTTGTCTTTTTATTGCCACTTAAGGACCTGTTTTTTCCATGATGATCCTGCACATACCCTTACAATAAGGGCAATGGACTTGCATTCAAGCGCACTTCCTAGAGCTCATTTTTTCAAAGGGAAGGCTGACTAACTTAAAAAGAGAATCAAAATAAAACCATCTAAGAGTTTGGACTAAGAAAGAGAGCATCTACATATGCCTGATTACAATTCTAGTGAAGCACAATATTCGATCTTTTGTCCAACAGACTGATTCTAAACTTCTGCTCTATTCTGCTCACACTCGCAACACAAATTCTTTATGAGCAAGTGAAACTATGCATTATCACTCTTTTTCTCGACTCTAATTCAAAAATCGCATCAACACACACTTCATACATCCTCCAAAATGATATGAACGATCTTATATGTATACTTGCAACTTAGAATTCAATTACACTATGTAGGCTCCAATAGGACAAAGGAATATTTAGATTTGTCAGATTAAATCATGAATAATATGTAATGTGTATCCACAACAATTGGCCACAACTTGGCTAGGACCCAAACAAATATTTACAAAAACAAAAATACTGAACCAATTACTTTCCATACATTCACGATACGATATATTGATGAAGTCGGCTCCAATATTGGTAAAACAGAAAATTAGCTGACCAGATCTTCTACATGCACAAAGATCGATACGATCCATTGTACTTCAATATTAGCAGAGATAATATACCAAAAAAACATTTCCTAAGATGCGCGACACAAACCAATAACATAAAATCTTCATATAGATTGATGAATACTGAACTACTGGATAGTATGTTCTTCCTTGTCAATCTTCAATCTATTTGCCGGTATGATTGAGTGACGATATGCATATCTAATCATCGATTAGGTTTTCCATAAATGACAAAAAAAAATTATAGTAGAAGTTTCTCTTGCCAACAATCTCCCCCTTTGGCATTGATGGAAACACTTAGTGAAAAATGACTAAGTGTCAAATCAGTACCAAGATAAATTGCACTGCCATCCCCAAAATTCCAAAAATATGATTCTCCCCCTGAGATGATTATGTATTTTTCACTCCACTATTCTCCCCTTTTGACATCAATGACAAAGGAAAAGATCACATACCAAAAATGGATCAATCAAAACTATAATACAAAAATTCTTCTTTTAACTTACATAAGCTGGAAAATGTTTATAAAATCTTTCTTCAACTGGATTGGATTTGTGTCCCAAACTTTTTTGAGACTCTCCATGATTGTTATGTGACTACAGATCAGGTAGGACTATGTCTCTGTAGATTCCAAGTTGGCTGGATCACCAACTACCATAGTGTCTTCTCCTTCCTTTAGAGAGCTTGACATTATCTCAATTTTTGAACCAATTATTCTTTTGAGTTCACATGTTCTCGCAACATTTTTATCATTCTCATGCTTCAATCCTTTTATTGTGTTAAGAAAAGACATCACTTCACCTTCTATCTTCCCAACACCACCGGTTAGAGGATTAAATGCTTCAAAATAGTACTTAACTATTTTTCTAGATCTTTAACCTTTTTCTCATTAGCTTCAGTAAATTTTGAAAGGCACAAACATGATTTGTAGATCTTACCACCTTATGATAAAGAATTTTGTACATTCTTCAAAAATGTGCCTAACACGGTTTTATCTTTAGCAATCAATAATTTCAATCCACTAAACCTTTTGATACCAAATTCTTTTTGCACTTTCACCATAGCTAATATTTCGAGTGACTCAAAGCGAGTACTCACAAAGCTGATAAGATTTTTCAATTCACTGGAGGAAGACCTAGTCAGATCTTTCACATGAGAGGGCATAATTTTCTCAAATAATCTAGATGCAAGATTTAGCAGTTCACTATCTTCAATGTGTGACTTCAGTAGCTCTTCTCTAGCTTGTTCTTGAGAAAATGAAGCTACTTTCATTTTATGGATTGGACTTAAGGTGGATAGGTCAATGGGACCTTCAATCAATTCTGGATCCAAATCTTCTTTTTGTTCAACCAAGAATTTTTTCACTGCCTCAACAATGTCTCTTGCCTCAACTAGGATTGGCTTTACATCATCTTTATTTTGTTCAATGATTGCTTCCTCAATTGTAGGTTCTGATTTATCTTCGGGGATCACCACCTTTTCAACTGATACATTTTTAGGTATCTCTACTTCCATAGGAATTTATGTGTTGGGGCATCATCTACATGTGTTTCCTCAGCTACAACATCAATTCATTCATTTAAAAGTATCTCCCTCAGGATTTTCTTAGTTTCTTTTGTAACTTCATCAGTTAAGCTAATCATTAGTTTATTCACCCTTCTTTTTTTTTTAAATTTCCTTTTGGATTTATTCAAGAGTGCCTGCATGTCATCCATAGAAATTACTAGACACAATTCTGCAATAATCCTTTCTCTCATCTGTTCTTTTTCTGTTCTAGCATTAATTCTCCTCATTTTTCAAAAGTCATAGAAACTCTTGGGCAGATTGGGCATTTTTTTAATCAAGACTTTATTGAAAATATTCATATGTTTTATTGTCGCTTCTTCAATAATTATTTTTCCAGCTTCACCAAAAGACTCATACCATTTGTAGAGAGGCTTGAGATTTCCATCTTTAACTAAAGCCTTTTCAACTTCCTCTACTGATATTCTTTGTTTGTTAGTCTTTGTATTCTTCTTTCCTTGAACATCTTTACTAGAGGGTTTTTCTTTCATAACATTTTTTTCCATGCTGCCTTGATGCTTAATTTCTTTGACACCTTCATCAAACTTAGTTTCCTCATCATCAAAAACCGCTACATAGACTCTCTAGCTCTTATCTTTCTTCCTTTTTGCCTCTTTGTCGGATCCCTTGGATTCATTTTTTACAGGGATTGGTTTTGTTATAGGAGTTGAATGAGGTGCAAAAATTCTAGTTGTCCACGCTTAGGCAAATGGTGTTGCTGAACCAATTGATTGATTTTTTTTTGTCTCCTTAGTTTTTTTTTTTTTGCTTCATCTTCTTCCCTTTTCTTTCTAGCTTATTTCAATTTCTCTGTGGATATGCCCAAACTTTTTGCAAGAAATTCTACCTTTTTTTCTAACTCTTTTAGTTACCACATGTTTCCTGAGCTCATTGTGAACTTGTATGTCCTACTCAACATAGGTACTGAACCTCTCTTTTGTCGGATCTAGAGGTTTACTTAGCAAGTGTTGAGCATACATAGCCAAAATGTTCTCTTCAACTTCATACCCCATAGGCATGATCTAGATTGTTCTTGGATCAACATCTTCCATCATACACTGATCAACATCCACCATGAAGTAAATTGAATCCTTGTACTTCTCCACAATGGAGGTGGGAATCCTTTCCCTTGCTTGCATCATAGTCTGAAAACTTTTAAAGTATCCCCAGATAGTAGAATTCTTTGTTTTAGAATTTGAAAGGTTTTTTCTTATCTTTCTTAATCTTTGCAAGATTTTCCATTAGCTGTCTCCTTAGCAGTTCACAAAGATCATAATCTGCATTTTCTTTCACCATCTGATATGTGGCATAGATTATTGTACTGGACATAGAGTTGTCTCGGTTGTAATGATAAATATTGTAGCTAATAACCATAAATGCGAATTTGACATCTCTATCAGCAATATCATCAACTGTCATTGCCCTTCGGTTGTACCTAGAGCCTGCAACATCAGTGACCGTTTGAATTTTACAAATTTTAGAATTGGTAATCTATCGAAAGAATTTAAACTTGCTACAACACTGAGAGCTTCCCTGGTGATTTTGAATGGTATGTTTAACCACATGAATTTTGCATGAACTTGACTGAAGATATAACGAACCCATTTTGAATCTTCAAATACGAGAAATTTGACAATTTGTGTAAATTCCTTTGCTTCTAGGGTTTTATGTTCTAGTTTCACACGAAAATCTTCACCTATGATGTGATTTTTATACAAATTTAGCAATTGAGAGCTTTCGAGATCTTCAATATGTGCGTGGACATAAACCCTAATATCCTCTATGTGTAATACTATGTGTCGAATAGTCAAAAATTCTCCTAATGGATTGGTCCTCAAAGACTTGTAAGCATGCCATTTAAATTTGGGATGAGGTCTATCCTTAAATTCGACTACCAGAGGAGTATTCAGTTTGACCAAATCACAAATGCGCAGAGTTTTCTAATAAATACCTATTTCATCAGATCAGAATTTGATTTCCAAATCACTTCCACACTTGAATTTCACCTCAATTCACCAAAGTTCACCTTAGAGCTCTCCAAACTTCTTTTCTCCAAAATACAAAGTGACAAATGAAGAATAGAAATGAAGTTTTATCACTTGCATACCTAACCCTTTTTGTCGCAATAAATGAATTTTCCCTAATTCATCATGTTACCCTATTTTTATGTACTGTGATGGATAAATCTTCTATGGACCTCCAATAAAACATACCACTTCCTCCAATGAGTTCAACAACATCTGTTGAGCATATACGCACCATATTTATACATCCATATCCAATGTTAGTTACCAGTGGGGGGTTAAAATATTTTCTTGAGAGCTCCCCCTAGGCCAAAGGCCTGAGACTAATTCCAAGATGAACTACTAGAAGCAATTTCTGGTGCTGACACATTTTCTTCAACAAAGGGACTCTTCTTCACCCATTTCTTCTGCATTTCCTTCCTAACCTCATCTGTAGTGACTTTTCCTTTTCCCTTAACATCTTTATGCATGTTTATTCTTTGATTTGTTGGACCTGTTCTATTCGAACAAAATGTAGTAATATGACCAAATTTGTTGCAGTTATAGCACATAAATTTTCTCCATCCAGACCAGTTATTCCACTAATTTCCTCTTGATCTGCACTAGTTAGCAGTATGCCCAAGTCTATTGCATGTATAGCATTTGATATTTCTATGAAATTGTTTCATCACATTTTTACATTCATTTGACTTATGACCAATGTTATGATAATTAAAGCAATGACCTGAGAAATATGGACCACTTTGATTCATCCTAATTCTACATTGAGAAGACATGTGTCCAAATTTATTCCAATTGAAACAGTATCCATTAAATATCTGAGCATTAGGTTGTCATACTGGATACCTTCCAATTTTTTTCATTTGATTTCCTTGCCCGAATCTCCTTTCCTCGGATTTGGAACTTTCTCCTTCTTCATATCCAAGACCTCGATTGTCACCACGAGTCCTCTTACTGCTAATTAGTTCATCAAGCATGGTAGAGCTAGCTTTGAACTTCTCCTTGAACTGATTTGTAGTAGAAATTTAATATTTGAGATCATCCAACTGCTTTTCAAGTGCCTCTTAATTTTTTTTAGATTGTTCCAATTCATCATCCAATCGGCTGCATACCTCATATTTTTCTTTCAAGGACTATTCTAGATTCTCCTCATTCTTCTTTATGTCTTCAACCTCTTTGGTCATTCTCATCATGTTGGATTCCATTTCATGCTTCAAAACTGTGTTTTCTTTGGTAATCTTTTCACATTCTTCTATCTTTTCTTTCAGGGCTTTACTAATTTGTTCATCTTCAATGCTCTTATTGTCATTCTGCTTAATTTGATCACAGAGTTCATTTCTCTTCTCTCTGGACTTGTTTATCTTGTCTTTCAGAGACTCAATGAATTTTTATGCATCATTGAGGTTTTCTTGAAACTTCTGAACTTCAGCCTTTGATTGATCAAGATCATCTAGGGCCACCACAAGTTGTTGTTCAAGACTACTTGAATCCATTGGAACTCCTTCCAAGATCTCCCCAAACTGTTAGACTTATTCTTCTGAGGAACTAGCTCTGATACCAATTGTTGGAAACAAGCTACACTGAGAGGGAGGGGGGGTGAATTAGTGTTGTGCAAAAATTAACTTTCTTATTTTGTATCTTCAAAGCATTAACAAAATTCAACCATAATGAAAAAAATGAAGAAAATGAACACAACATGATAACACAAGGATTTTTATGTGGAAACCCTGTAAGGGGAAAAACCATGGTGGATGGTCAATCCACAATTTAATCTGAGTATACTCAAATAAAGATTACAATAAGGGGAATGCACTTGCATTCAGCCGCACTGCCTAGAGCTCACTGCTCAAATGGAAGGCTCACTACCTTACAAAGAGAATCATCTTAAAACCATCTGAGAGTTTGAATTGAGAAAGATAACATATACATATACCTGATTATAGTTCCACTAAAGCATAATATTCGATCTTTTGTCTTACAAAATGATTCTGAACTTCTACTCTGTTCTTCTCACACTCACAACACAAATTCTCTATGCGCAAGTGAAATTGCACATTATCACTCTTCTGCTCTGCTCTAATTCACAAATCACATCAATGCACACTTCATACATCCTCCAAAATGATACAGACAATCTTATATATATACCCACAACTTAGAATTCAATTACACTATGTCGACTCCAATAGGACAAAGGAATATTTACATCTATCGGCTTAAATCATGAATAATATGTAATGTGTATAGACAACAATCAACCAAAACTTGGCTAGAACCCAAACAAAGATGTACAAACATAAAAATACTTAACCAATTACTTTACATACATCTGTGACATGATATATTGATGAAGTCGGTTCCAATACTGGTAAAATAGAAAATTAGCTAGCCAGATCTTCTAAGTTGCACAAAGATCGATACGATCCACTACGCTTCAATAGTAACAAAGATAATATACCAAAAAAAAAAATTATTGAGATGCACGACACAAACCAATAACAGAAAATCTTCATACAGGTCGATGAACACTGAACTACTGGATACTCTATTTTTCCTTGTCAATCTTCAATCTGTCTGTCGGTATGATCGAGTGACAATATGCGTATCTGGTCATCGATTAGGGTTACTATCAATGATAACACCAAATGATAGTAGCAGTGTCTCTTGCCAACAATTAAGACACTTGGCACAATCATGTGAGCTTGATGTATTTTTACCTTCCTAATATAGAAAGTTTATTCTATTTAAATGTGTTACTATGTAATTTTTTGGGTAGTGGAATACAATAATTTTCATTGTAGCTCTCAATTATGGAAGTTTTTCTGAATTTTTCTAGTAGATTATTGTACATATAGATTCATCATTTCTCCAATATGGTATCAAAGCATAGAATCAACAAACTCCTTAAATTTTCATGGTTTTTGTCTTAGGGTACTGCAAAGGCTTCATGGAGAAAAAGGGACCTCAATATTGCATCTAGAATGTCCAAAAACCATTAAATCACCTATCAAATGCTAAAATAGAAGTAGTAGTTTTTGGGAGAATTTTTTTAGGTACTTTATATTTTGTGCCAAAAATCTCATACAACTATATAAATTCATAAAATAAAATGGTGCCATTCAGTCACTATAGGCCATCTACATAGTTTTTTGATAAAAATTGACAAAAAATAACCAAAGTTCTAAAATTTTGTGATAGATTTTTTCATCAGAGTGATACTTTTTTAAAATATTAAAAATTAATCTTTTTTAAGAGATAGTATGGATTTTTTTAACAATGGTGATCACTATCAATCGCTTAGCAATAGCCAACAATCCTACTACTCGGATATATAACCTCTTTCACCAAATTTTCATTCTATCACCCCAATTTGTGGCCTTTGTCACTGGATTTGTGGCCTCACTCTCTAACTACTACAACTTTAAACTTTTCCCTTCTTCTTTTACATCACCACCTCCTATCATTCATTCCAACTCTCATACTAATCCATGGTCATGTGGGTGGCTAGGGGTTGCACTAAGATCCTATCCCCTTTAATTAGTGGTTGGTCACCCAACCCACCAAGGGCCAAACATTTTATCCCATGCCTTCATTTTCAAGCTTTAAAGGGCTAATTTTGAAAAATTAAACATAACTTGAGCATAGTAGTTGAATTTACACAAATAAATAGTTGATAGAAAAACTATTCTAGTGATATTTGTATTTTTACATATTTCACTATTGGTGAGCTTTATTTCCCATTGAATTTAGATATTTCATTTTTCACTTCCAAGATCATAAATTTTGGTGTAAATCTCCATTTTTGTTTGATCCAAAGATCTAAATAGTACTCAAACTTGATATTAGGTACATAAAGATCAAATCTAAATTGAACTCTATCGTTTTTTTCTTTTTAGTTGTCAAATTTGTGAAAGATTTTATTTTTTCTTATTGTGGGGGGTAAATTTCCTTCCTAAAGTACCTTTAAGAATTATATAAACAAAAACTACAATTTAGTCAATTCTACAAAAAATAAAATAAAACACAAATGATAAAATCCTATTTTATTGAGTACCGTACACTACACAACTATCACACCTAGAATCCTCAAATGATTAGATTGCTCATGTCCAAGGGAATATGTACCACATTGGATGATAATTCACCTAAGTTAACTCAAGGATATGAGATATTTACATACATGTATAAGATAGATGAATCCATGGGCCTTTTTGCATTTCATGTTTTATATATCTTATAATTTCACATAGAATTATGCACAAATCTTAAGAAAATACAACTTTTTCCTCAAAAGACTTTGCCACAAAATTTTCTCTATAATAAACATAAATGGAATACCAAGATAAATAATACTATGTAAGTCATTTCATTCATTTTAGATTGATATCTAATATCGTTATTTAGACATACATATGTCATTGTTGAAAGAGCTAAGGCACATTTTATGTCCTATTTTTAAAGATTTAGACTCATCCATTTCCTTAGCTTTTGTTCTTTATCTTCTCTTTTGTAAAAAATAAATCTATTTGTATTTTATTTTTCACTCATGTTTTGTACATACAAAATGAAACTTTAGAAGAACAAGTTAAACTAAGTTAACCTATCCTACTCAAAATGTATGCAACACTTTTATTAAAAGGTTGTAAAAAATTACTAATGAAAATAATCAATAAATCTCGCCAATACCAAACTGTGTTGCATAAATTCATGGTGTTTGTGCTACCCCTTACTCGAAGCATAAAATTACATAAGGATTGCATGCTAAAAATTTCTTGGATTGTATCTAATTTATAGATTTTTGGATGAGTGATCAGATTAATAAAATTTATTTGATAGATCAAGGGATCAAACTAGTTGAGAGGATAGAGAGGATGAGGATAGAAAAATGTCTCCATGAGGTTGCTTGAAATGGAAGATTCTAAGATTAAATGGAAATTAATGGTTGAGGATTACCTTGGAAGAGGTTGATGGATGGACTAATGGGGTATAGTAGAATACCTTGGAGGTATGGAAAAATATTTGACCGATTTGATTTATACCAAGATGAAATTTAGTATGCACAAAGCTCCATGCCACAAGTAAAAAAACACATGTCAATGTACAATTTTGGAGGTTGTGCATGATTTAAAGGGATTAATGAGGGTTAGCAATGTGCAAGTGAAGGATTAGTAGGCGGATTGGTTTTAGCCTTGACTTAATAAAAAGTGGATGGAGAAAGGATAATTAAATAAATATATTATATTTATTTAATTTTTGGGATGTGGATGGTTGACTTAGATAAATTAATGTAAAATAGATAAATAAATATTTACATTTGTTGATCAGTTGAATAGTGACCTGATTAATTTAGTAATAATATTATTTAATTAATGACATTTGGGATGATAACTAGATAATTAATCAAATGAAAATGATTGATTATAGTTAAAATGATGAGTGGTGAGGTAAAATGATTATGTATCAATTTTAGATTTGTATAATTTTCCTCTCTCATAGATGGTATTACAAAATAATAGGAATACCTTGGCAGTAGGGTTAGTTTCATAAGGGACTTGTTAGCTGAGTTTTGGAACCCTTCACACATAGGTAACAAGCACTTCCTTGACATTTTTAAAATGGAGACTTGGAGGAGACTTTGCGCATTCAATGTTTTTGAATATTTTACATTGAAGTTAAGCAAATATAATATATATACACTAAGAATGTTCAGGTTCTCCAATTAAACTATTTTTTATATATATTCTTTATTAATCTCTATTTTAACCAAAGGATCATAATATCCTTTATTTTTCTATCTCCCTTTTAATTTTAAAGGGTTATTTTATAACTTTATGTTCTCTTGGATAAAAAATCACATAACATTTTTCCCCTTGTAATTTTTTTGTTGTCCTCAATAGCATGAGATGCATCTCCATCATAACTCTAAAAAGCACATAATCAATAATTGAAGAAATCAACATTGAATATATTTATTGTTCATAATATTGAATAGCTGGAAAATAGGTTCACCAAAATTGGAATGATAATAAGGGGGTATGGTGGATCTCTTTCTCACTAATTCATTAGGAAATGAGATCCCCACAAAGAATTGACTAACAACCCTTAGAATAATCCACTCAATGTGAGAATCTTTAGGTTTCCTTATGCTTTGAGGATGAGTGTCAGGTTCTAACAACACATTTGAGAGAAAAACTAAAAATAGAAAATCAACCCAATTATGCCTATTGAAGCTTGAAACAATAATATGAAAATCAATATTAGTAGAAATAGAAAACTAATTGCATATTTGAGAAGGGAAGAAAGGTGTTTACCAGTCACCAAAAGTCACTTTCTGAAGGAAAACTAGGACTCATTCACCCATGGGTGAATGGGTCTTTTTTCATGGTTTTCAAAAATCTTTCAGGAGCTTCCGATGTTAATCTATAGCTTCTGATTTGTCTAGGTTTCAATGTTGAAAAGTCAAAAATTAGATCTGTAGGTGAGATTTTGTGATTCGACAACAACTATGACAACTTTTCCAATCTTGTTCTTTAAGATGTATTCAATCCTTCTTCAACCTGAATCTGCAACACACACGAGAGATAAAAAAAAAAAAAATCTTTGGTGAATGGGGGTTTTCCTTGGTCAAACCCTATTTTGGTAATTAAACCTTGAATTGAAATAAATCATTAAAGAGGGAATGAACAATGAACAATGCTATGTTACAACTCAAAAAACCCTTGAAATAACCTTGGTAATGAAGATCTTGGAAGGTTTTTAACTTGAATTAAATGGCTTCAATGGATTTGGATCTTGATGCTTGAATAATGCTTTAAATGCTTGATTTGAATCTTGAAACCTACATCACAATGATAGCTCCAAAAAAATGCATGATGCAAGAAGACTTTTTACATGATGATTGGATCTTGAATGTTGTAATAGAACTCTAATATAAATTCTATTGAATGTATTCATAATATTATTTACTCATATGAAATTTCACCTCTTGATAGATGTTTTGAATTAACAAAATAACCTTGTATTTATAGATATGTATCATTAATTTCTTGAATTTCAAATATCACTAGCCGACATTGAAATGTGGATCTGGGGACCTTAAAATACCACCAAAAAATATTTTAAATTTGGCTCCAAAGGTCTATGGAGGACCCATTTTCCCATGGGCTAATGGTTCCTAGGTCCGTATTCCTAGAACACACATTGCTCAACATAAAGTGTTATGTATTGGAATTAATTATTTTCAGGTTTCCCCTTCGGAAAATGTAATTAAATAGGCTTTTAAATGAATAAAATGAATTATTAAGGCATTATTAAGCTCATTTGAATTAAGAGGGCCCAAAAAATTGGAAAAGTAAAGGAGTACATTTTTTAACACTAAATTAAGGCATCATTAAGTATAATTTAATTAGGAGGGCCCAAATAAGTGTGAAATTTTAAAGGGATACATTTTTATACACTAGATTTAGCCTCCACTTTAGTGAGAGGATGAACTTGCATCAGACTCACACTAAAGTATACAATCAAGAGAGGTCTAATTGTAGAATCACTGGAAAGATAAGATGGAAAAGTTCAAGGAGGATGATCAAACCCCCAAGATATAATATCTCATGGTAAAACCAACAAAGGCATAAATAGACACATGCCTATGCTAAACATATATATGTATGCAACAATGACAAGATACTCAATCATACAATGTCAAAGACTAAAAGAAAGAAAAAAGAAAGAAAAAAAAAAAATGAAGGGGGTTGGATCAAGCCTCAATTGTTTTTCCAGATTTATGTGGATCAAGCCTTAGTTGTTTGTCCAAAAATGTTTACAAGTGGAACTCACTATCCACTATGCAAACAACAATGGGCACTCACATGGGATAGTGAAATCCTCTATGCACTAGGTGAGCCCCAAAAAGTGACTAAGTGAGAAAGGCATGAGAGGTCTACAAGATCTCACTATACAATGAGAAATTCATGCTAG
>CM021100.1:420239938-420328056 GCA_007115665.2 Sequoiadendron giganteum | reverse complement strand
CATCCTTTTCTTCTTTTAATTCATAGATCTCTCCTTTTTAATTTTATTTTAAATTAACAAGTTATTTCAAGAGATTTTTTCAATCAAAATTATGATAGAATTATACATACATACATATCAGGAATTTAAAATCAAAGAAACTAATGCTATTCTATTTGTTTAATCATATATATTTCAAATCTATTAATTTTCTCTCCAGTAATCTATTTACTTTAATATATATGTTTTAATCACTTACATGTATTGTTGAACGAAGGTTGTGATTGATATCAAGGGTGTAAGGCTAAGTATGCAATCACACTTAAGTTATCATTATATTCCTCTCTCATATTATTTTGAGTTACAAAGATTTGCAATAATATATGTTACTAGTTATATTTTTGAACGTATGTTGAATGTCAAACGATTAGTGTGGTGGCATACCTTTCCATGTTGGTAATTCTATTGTCATATCACTAAATCAAGATACATACATTATTAGCTATTGATAAGTGTTTATGTTCCAAAAGTATGTTTGAATTTTGTATGCTTGCAATATCATGTATACATCTAGTTACTATGATTGAGGTGATTTGGAAGGATATTCTAGAATATTTCAATTTAGTGTTGGTTTAGTGCTTGTCAAGTCTCTCTTTTGAAGGTGTTGTGGAATCCACAATTTGAGAGGAGAGTATGTCTACACTTTCTCTATCATATTTCTGAGTCTTTGGATGATATGTTCAGCATGCAAAAATATTAAAGTAATAGAAGGTTCTTTGTGCCTATTTATCATCTTGTTAGTATTCAAGACTTGTGTGATAATGGCTAGTAGTGTGCAAAATTCAAATCTTGCATGTAGCATGAAGATATGACTTGGTTAAGGTTCCTATGGTAGCACATGCCATTATGCTCTTTAGACAGAAAGAAAAATGATTTTGGAGAAAATTATTACACATTTCATGTAAATTGAATTTAGGTCCACCTTATATCATCTTGGTTATTTATGGATCCCTAGAGGACATAGAAGAGTGTTAATAAAATATCAGGTATATATTCCTCAATTGTTTAGATGCACAATGTGAAATACAATTTTGTGAGGCATAAATTGAAGAGAATGTGATGATTATACAAGGATTTTATCTTATAAATCTAGAGGGTTGCATTCTAGGTTGTGCGGTGAAATTAGAAAATAATCAAAGGTATGTTAGAGTGCTTGAATAAATTGTGGCACGTGTATGAGGTGTGTTTAGCTGCATTTAAGATCTGTGTTGGGTGAATATTTTGTAAACAACTAACTACTTACAAAATGGTAATTTAGCCATAATTACAATTAGATTTAAATCTCTCCTCTCAAAAAGGGGAGGCTCTTTTCTTACTACTCACTAAAACAATTAGTAACTAACTACAGGGTAAACCCATAATAGTGGTGTACAATTTTTATGAGGAAAGAAATTTGAGATAATTCTCACGCATTGAAAATTTCATGTTTTAAAGGGTTCGTTTGAACTAGGGGGTTTGCACAAACCCAAAGGAGGGGTTCGGTCGAACCCCTAGTTCGAGCGAACCCCCTTTTGCATGGTGGGTTCACTCGAACCCTATGATGCCATGTTCCCTTATGGGGAATTCAAAAAAAGGGGGGTTCGAGGAAACCCCTCTTCGAACGAACCCCCCTTCACCCTTTCGAGCGAAGGGGGTTTCGTTCGAAGGGGGCTTCGCTCAAACCCCCCTTTTTTGCCCTTCTCCCCCTCTTCCATCAAATTTTAGTAGAATTCTAGCCTTTGAAGCTTGGGTTGAGGATGAAAATGGAGGGTAATTCACAAACCCAACTGGAAGATAGTAGTCCTCAGAACAAGCTATCCAACGAATTAAATGTTAATATGTTTTGGTTTTATTATGTATGTGTTTTTTTAGATTTATTAAACATAGGTTTTTCACCAAAAGTCAAGCTCTTTGTTTTAAACATGTGGAAAAATAGAAGATTATCAAAATAATTTATTTTAAAATATGTTGAGGCTGGGTATTGATTTTCTTGATCCATTAAAAAAAAAATTGAATTTCAATACATACACAAAAAGTGATGTTGTATACAGTCCGCCTATGTCTAAATTGCAATTGGTTTGACTTTGAAGCTTGATTAAGGAAAAAATATTCAATAAAAAAATATGAGACCAAATGCAAGTGCTAGATATCATAGTTACAAACCTAAATTTGAAAAAATTAGAATTTTATTCTTTATACAAAAAAAGTTATGATGTATATAGTGAGTGTCACTTTTTAAAAATGTTGTTTTCTGAAAAAACCAATTTTCGTGGGAGATGGAAAAAAAAGTGCAATCTGATTGCAAAATTTTTGAAAAATATAGTTTTAGAATCTACAGACAAAATTTGATGAGACTCTAGTTTTCATCATCTTCAAATTCCTCACGGTTTAGTCGCTATAGATGCCCAAATATGAAGATTTAGTTAAAAATAATAATTGCAATGTCCAGTTTGGCCAAAAATTGTAAACCACTATTGTGGGATCACCCTATAATTAAATACACTATAAATAACCATGGTTGTTTTCATCATCCTATTATCTTATTTCATAATATATTTTTTCTCTTAAACAAATTACAATAATACCTTGTGATAGTTATAACATATAATTCACCACAAAATCCTAGTTCAAGTAGTAATAACGAATATTGACTTAATTAAATGAAAGAGTAACCAAAGTGATATAAGTGAATGTTGGTAACTTGAAAGACCCCAAAAGCATAAAGTCTTTTGTTGCATCCAATGATGATTCATAAAGATATAGAATGAAGTACATTGCAGCTCAAGTTCTTCAACATATGCAACCAAAAGATAAAAAAAAGTGTTGATCTAACAAATCTCAACCCAAAGTCTTTGAATAACTATCAAAGTGTACACACAAGAATATAAACCTAAAATATAATAATGCAACCCAAATTTTACAAAATAATATTTAAATTCCCTTCTAAAAAATATGATATCATGCTACTTATTCAATAAAATGTAATGATAAGGACATAAGAATAATCTCATCACATAACAAAGAAGATCCAAGACAAAGATTGGATGCAATTTTGTTTCTTTTATTGATTGAAATTTGATTTGCACATAAAAAAAAAGGTCTCAATATTCTTTCAAATGAGCAGCACTTCACTTCAAAAGATAAAAAGGTCCCTATTACAAAAGAGCTCCCTCATATATATAGAGAAGAGCCAAGAGCTAAAAATAGGAAAGCTAAAACTAACTTGACTTATTCAATAGAAAAGTATGATTTGATTTAGGCCTTCTTTATTGTTACATGTAATTGCATATTTACAAAAGTCATGTAATATATCATAAACTAGTTACATATTACATAAGGGAAAAAATTGAAAATAAACTATGGAATAGGCATGTTCCTTCATTCTTCACCATCCTTTTCCAAGAAATCTTCATATTTCTTTAATGTTGCTTGGATTTTAGAACTATCTAGTCCTGTAGTATGACTAGAGACTATGAGTACTCATGTGATTGAGTCCTCGATGGTTAAATGAAATTTTTCATGTACCTTTTCAGTACTACCTTCAGGTTATCCAAAGTAATCTGAATGTCCACCAATTTGTCAATAGAAGCTGATAAAAAAGCTTCATCTTCAAAATCTTTTTGCATTGATGAGGTGAACTCCAGGATAATTGTGTCAAAGGGAAGACCTTTCTGGTTTTCATCAAGAACTAGAAAAGGTAGCTCTTTTATTCTAGTGATGAGATATGAATTTTTATCTTTTCCAACCTCCTAAGTTTCTTGTGAATCTCTAATTAAATCACTGATGACATTCAATGTATACTTCATGGTCTCATATATGTTGACAAACATTTCTCTATTAGGAATTGTCCTAATTTCATATAGCACATCAATCTTGAGATCCTTCATCTTTGTCCAAGCTTCGAGACTTTTTTCTATTTCTTGTTGATTCTAGGAAAGTGTGTTAATGGTTTGAATCAACTTTACTCTTATATTTCCCATATTGCTAATTCCTTTAGAAATTTTCAATAGTTGTGCTCCTTGGGAAAAATTTATCAATTCATTATATACCTAATTTTCCTCGTACATGTGTCCTTTCAGCTTTCTGAATGACATGGTCTTCAATTATTCTAGCAACAAGCTCGATAGACTTGGAGGATTGAGTAATATTTTGAAGCATAGAGGTAAGATGTTCAACCCTAGCCTTACAATGATCCTTAATTTTCCATTCCTGATCATACTTCTCAATTAGAGAAGCCAATGCTAATTGTGCATCCTCTTTCACAATTTCATGTGTCCTTTTTCCAAGTTCTTGTTGAATAACCAGGATACTGAGACAGGGGAGGTGAATCAGTATCTTCTTAAACTTCTTGAATAAACATCATCCAATTACTCCAATGCATACAATAATAAAGATGAGTAAAATCATTAACAGAACATAAAGGCACACAACACATGAACACCAGAATTTTTACGTGGAAAACCCAAGATGCTAAAAATCATCGTGAGGATTAGCTCATAGTATAATATAGTTCCAAAACCAAATACAAAAGGCTCACTAGCAGACACAAAATTTCACTACTTACAAAGAGGTCTCACTATCTAGAATGAGAGGATCACTGCCTATAGGTGATTACAAAATAAAAGTGGCTTCAAAGCTAGAACATGAATTGGTAAGAGTGCACCTAACAAGTGTTGATTCAATTCCTTTTATGCTTAATAGACATACTTAACACGCTTCATCATTTTTTCATACTTCACTTCACATTCAATTCACTCTCTATCACTTCAAAAAACTCAAAATATTCCAATATATATCTAATACATCTGCAAGCATCAATTAGGCCGATCTAATTGGATGCAATATTTATTCATTAAAAAAACTGACTGTCGGCTCTAGGCAAGTACCAAACTTCTCCAAAAATAATCCAATCATGTAGCACACTATAACATGTTCGACATGGACCAAGGATAGGTCACACATATATATGCAAAACTAATTAATCCATTACGATATCATCTATGTATTAGGTCGGCCAGAGATAGACCTGAAAGAAAAATGCAATAAAAATAATAATGCTAACTCATCATATGAGCATATCAACACACACAATTCTGAACTTGCAAGCTTCCAACATCCAAATTTTTTTTCCCAAAACTATATTCAATGAAGACCACTAGAGGAGGATTGCGGACAAAAATATCAGACCAAAATATCGAAGGATGTAAACTGGTTCTTCATACCGGTTCAGAGTACTAGATCAAATTGAAAACTCAATCAACATGGTGACATCAATGACAACGTAATTTTTGGTCTTCTTCATTCTTCCAATAGTTCTATCCTTGTGATAGAATAATCAAAAAAATTTATCTCTTCTATAGTTTTACCTATGGGAGGTTATGCAACCTTAGCATATTTATAGCTTGCTTTATCTACCAACACCCTTAAGAGAGTCGTTGGCTTCTTTGTAGATTTTGTCTTTACTGGCACCAACTTACCAAAATCAAATTTTTTAGGAGAGATGGCTTACTTCTTTCTTTTTGGTGTCTATAAGGCCAACCAAGTGGGAAGAGGAGAAGAACCCTCTCTAGGACCTATCATCATGGTTTGAGTAGATTTCACTACACCTACAATGGTGGTAGTCACAAGTGGTGGAGTGTCAGTTTGAATAGCCATAAGTATCTCCACACTTGGCATGTTTTGTGCAATTTTAGCCATAAATTTAAATAGCTTGGATTGAGTAGATAGATCAAAAGAAAGAGAAGATAGACTCAAACATTAGGTGAGGAGACAAAAATATTTTCAAAACTATTCCTAGGACTATAAAATTAGACCTCGAAGTTGGTGATGAATGAATTGGTTGAATTGAAATGGTAGGGGCAACAAAAATAATAGTTGCAGTAACAACAGTAGTAGAGGGTAGAGGATATTTAATTGAAACAATAGGAGGAGTGTAAATTGACAAAGTGGCAGTGATAGGTGAAAAAAAAACAAGAGAGTCTTTTGGAGCGTCCTTATGTAGGGACTCTTGTACTTCTTCATCTAGAATCTCTTGTCCTTATGTGACAAAGAACCCAACTCATATGTACATGAAGGTGGGAAATTATAGGAACATACAATCAAATTTATTGACCACCGCCCATACTTCATTCAAAAATCTCCTTTTCTCAAGTTCTCTATGAAACATGTAGAGGTATGGAGCAAAGAAGGCATCATTAACTCTCCTAAAATGTTGAATATTTTTCTTTGACCAATTGGGAGTAATATTGATAAACTAGCACATGCCTCCTATCACCATTTGATGTCAATCGTGGAATGTTCCACATTGATGCAACAACATAAAGCAAGTATGAATTCATACCAAATCTCAATGAGGTGGGAACTTTTATAAGTTGATCAAGACTTGCATCATGTATTTTTTGACCCCATAATATCTATTGTTTTCTCTTCATTATGACATGAATATACAAGTACATCTAATCTTAAAAATTGGAAGAGTTAGGAAATCCCTCAACCCTACTGAGAAGTGTAATAAATTCATTTACTTCCTCAATTAAATCAATGTGAGGGAAGCTCTTAGGCCATGTTGAAATATTTGGCCTTCAGTTCTTTAACCACCTTGTATTGATTTCCTTCTTACACCTGTCTATATCCTCATCATAATGAGCTTTTTCATTCTCAATGGTAAGATCAACATACACATCAATGCTTGGACATTGGAAGATCTTGTCAAATAACTTTGCATCTAGTCTTATGATCATATTCCCATCAGGATCCCTAACACTTCTCAATTCCTTGTGATAATGAGTTTCCACGGCTATAATAAACTCAAGATTGTTTGCCACTACTGGAAATGCAACCACCAATTGAATATTTCTCTCCACAACACATACCATGCCTGAATCCAAAGGTTGCTTCTTTCTCCTCTCTAGAAACTCAGGCATATCAACATGTCCTTTCTCTATGTCTTTGCTCTCATTAATGTTTGAAGCAACATAAGTTGTTGTAAAAACCCCTTGATATTTGAACTTCATGGCTTTCTTGCTTAGTGATGGATCAAACATTTATGGAGCAACTGTATGGCAAGTAAATCGCTTATACCCTTTCAAGAATTCAAGTGTGAATGTTTGAAATTGTAGACGCATAAAAATGATGCGGGCCTCCGAGCTACATTTTTCTATGTTAAAACACACTTCTTCCTCACATAATTAAATTATTTAATTATGTCCTAATGTCATATTTCACACTATTAATTAAATAATTTCTAATTATTTTATTTATTCATGACCTATATTCCTCTACGATTATTTAAATACACCACTAACTAATCTTTACTCCTCGTATGATTAAATAAATTTCTAATTTATTTAATTACTTATTTCGAGCTAAACATTAAATAACTACTATTATCTATTTAATTTGTTTATTTCTCCTTCAATTAAATAAAATTAATTATATAACCCACTTTTCATCCCACCAAATAAATAATTAAATAATTATTTACTGCTTTTTGTCTTATTCAAACTTTCTGAATTAGATCATTATTTAATTCGAAAGTCAACTTCCCTCCATAAATCAAATAATTTCTATTAATGATTTGATTCTCCAGCCACCTCTTTTTTTGTGCCAAATATTTTCATTATCTCATTTATTTTCCACCTATGATTTAATTGTCTCCAATTAAATCTCAGTCCTTCATTTCAAATCTTGCCCTAATTTTGACCTAATTTTTCCCTAACCCTAATGCTACTCATCACATTGAATCCTGGCCTTTGATCTTAGGTTGTTGTAAAATTTTAATCCTGGCAATACATTCTCAATGTGACATTCTTTAAAACGTCACCCTCAAGTCATTTTCATTCATTCACACACAGAGTCATTTTCAGCAAATTAGACATTCTTCATGCTTGATAATTTCTAAGTACTTGAGCACAATTCTTCAATCTCTTGCTTTTCTTAGGCATAGGTTATAGTTGCACTTCAATCTATGGGAAATCATAAAATTTGTAGGAAGATGGAGAAGGCCAATAGAGGTCAACCAATGGAGGTTTGAAGACCAGATGATATTGTTTCAATATTTTTATGCTTCTTTCTTTCTTTATTCTCTATTGTTGATTGGGGTTTAGTTTATTATGCTATTTGCAATTACTCTGAAAATTCTAATCTAGTTACATTTGATGAACCTGCCATTTTTTTATTTATTCCATGAACTTGATGTGCTCCACTTACATCCTTATAGATTTGATGCAATTCACTTGTGGTTTTGATATGCATTTGTTGTATTGTACGGGTTAATCACATTCTATGTTTAATATGTGTTTGTTGTGCTACATCGGTCAATCAGCATTTGTTGGGTTGTGTTGGTCAATCAAGGATTCTATTTCCAGATTTAGACGGCTTTGCTACTCCTCACATTCACCTAATTGAGAGGTCAAAGTATAGAGTCTGTTAACAAAAGTGTTTAGATACTTAATATTAGTAAAATATTGAGATGCTACTCCTCACATTCACCTAATTGAGAGGTCAAAGTATAGAGTCTGTTAACAAAAGTGTTTAGATACTTAATATTAGTAAAATATTGAGATTCAGATTTGTAGGTGTTCACTTATTTGCTCCCATGTGTAAATAGTATTATGCATTATGTTTTAATAAAGTAAACCATTTATTCAAAAATGCAAAATTGTCCAGTAGCTATTATATGATTGAAAATTGTATCAAATTATATTTTCTAGGATCATTTTTAGTTTATAGTGGGGTCTCATCAGGAGCAACTTTTTTATTATAATGAGAAGCATGATTATTTAATGGCTCAGTAATGTTTAACTATAGTTTAACTTGAATTTGGTAAATTCTTGAGTTTCTCCTTATTTTGACGAACATCGAATGTGTACATCTACGTGGATCTCAAGTAAGACACTATTGATGGAAATATTTTTCAAAAAAAAAATTCTTATGGGTTCAGATTGGAATGATTGAAGTTACTATTTTCATTTCCTTCTCATGGACTGGGGGTCCCTTTTATTTGTTATCATGAATGACTAGAACATCGAGAAGATGTTTACATAAGTCAACATGCAACTATAGTTTATTCAACACATAGAGTGTAGGCATTCATAGCTTTCCTCAAGGCCATTAGTTTTCGCCCCTGCAAAATCTTCTTCACTCGCATACTTGGTGGTGTTTGTTGCTTTCTCCAATGCTACTAGCTTTCACTCCTCCAAACTCTCCTTTGGTGGTATTGAACTTTCACTTCTTCAATTTGGCAACGCTAGTGTAGGTAGACTTCACCAGCGCTACTGATTTCTCCCCTCCAAACTCTCCATCACCGTTGTTTCCTACTTTCCCCAACACCCCTTCTGCTCTCAACGCTATTGGTTTCTACTCCAAAATATTCAGACAACTCGGTGTGCTACTTCCATATTTGGATGGCTTCTGCTACCCTTCATGGTCTACGACAACACATGATTGCATTTTTAAATAGAGTTAGTTTTGATTTAGTGGATTTAGATTTGTGTTAACTTTGATTTAGTTTATATTAATTTGGATTTAGAATAAATCTAATTTAAATTATTTAATTTAGTTTAGATTTTAGATTTTTTAATGTAGATTTTAAGTTTAGATTTTTAATTTTAGATTTTTAATTTAGAATTTTTTTTTATTATTAATTTAAGTTTTAAATTTAGATTTTGAATAGATGTAGTTGTTTTTTAATTTTTTTAATGATAGCTTAGATTAATTTTAATAATTAATTTTAGCCTAGATTAATTTTCTTAGTTTAATATTTAGATCAATTTAAGATATCCTTAATCTAGAATAATTTAGATTAACTTTTAATTTGTGTTAATTACATTAATTTCATTTTCTTCTTTCCATTTTAATTTTAATTTTGTGGCTAAGATTTGACCTTTTTCTTTACAACATCGAATTTCCAAGATTTCAAATTTAAAACCTAAACTTTCGTTTGCCAAAGATTGTAGGTCAAAACAACTAATCATGTTTTTCAGGGCTTCTCCTTTAGTTTTCTTTATCTTAGGTTCCTTTTTCACATAGGATAATTAGTGTGCCTAAGAAGACCTTCAGTGTTTGATTTGACATCATCAGCTGGGTTAAAAAAAAAAAGTGTCTTTTGTGTTTTGTAACCTGTCATTGATTGTGTATGCTCTCATCTCACACCATTTGGCAAGCTTGAGGATCAAAATAATTTCTTTGGAACTTGTATAACCACCCCCACATTTGGATTTTGGAATTAAAATGAACATTATATGAGTGTGAGATAAAGGTGTTGTGTATGCTCTCTCCTTGTGCTTTGTGCAATATTGGAGAGCAAAAAAACATACTTGTCTTACTTTTGTTACCTTTAGAGGGGAATTCCTCACAAGAGGGAACAACTCCAACTGGTTTTTTTTTCGAGGTGACTGTATATAAAAGGATAAGACTAAACCATCAAGTCCTAAAGGTATGCAGGCCTTAGTCATGCAGTGTCACTCAAAATAGGGTACCTATCGTAAAACGTATAACAACCCCTAATAGAGTGATTAAAGCCTTAACTGGCTTGTTGGATGCTCATGAGGTTCCATGTCCCCATTTATTCACTAAGAACCTTTATTTTAGTGGACAAAATCCTTTTTCACTTGCTAGTGTAGAAATAGTCATTCTAAAGCCACCCCACATTTTCACCACTCATGTGTAGTATAAATTCCTCTTTGGGGAATTGAGACTTGGTGTGCCCGAGAAGTGAGTGTCATGGATGGAAGCGAGTGCCACCAAGTCTCTAGATGTCCTCCTTGTTTGGTTGGCTGGAGAAATCCAAGTGGGGATCTAGTGAGAGGTATCTCTTGAGAAGCCTAGGATTGTACAAAGTGCTTTAAACGTATTTTCCATTTCACACCAAGATCAAACTCAAAAAATTATTTTTTATGTGTGTGTATTTCAAATTAAAAAAAAAACAAAAATTACACCTAGCAACATTTTCAAATAAAACAACAAAAATCAAGTCAAACTCTTGCCAAAATCATATTCCAACCTTTGAGATCCATTTTTAGACCAATTTATTGTTGTGATTCTAGTTTAAAACCAAAAACTTGCTCAATTCAACTTGCATATTTGTTGGTAAGAGACACTACAACTATCATCTGGTGTTGTCATTTATGGAAACTCTAATTGATGATCAGATACACACACTATCATTCGATCATATTGACATATAGATTGAAGGGCAACAAGGAAAAATAGAGTATCCAGTGACTCAGTGTTCATCAATTTATATAAATATTTCAGGTTACTATTTTGTGTTGCACATCTCAAGAAATGATTATTGGTATATTATCTCTATTGAGATTGAAGTGAAGTGGCTCATATTGATTTTTGTGGAAGTTACAATTTCTGGTTGGCGTATTCTCAATCTTTATTGTATTGAAGCCAACTTCATGAATGCATTATGTCACAGATATATAAGGAGTAATTAACTAATTTTTTTCGTGCTCGATCATGATTGTTTGTGTCCCCTCTACATATTAACCAACTTTGGAGGATGTGCATAAATATTTTATTAAGGATCTAGTCGATGGTTGTAATTATTTTTGTGTTCTATTGGAGTCGACAAAGTGTAAATGAATTCTATGTTGTAGATATATTTAAGTTCGTCTATATCATTTTGTATGATATAAAAAGTGTGTTCATATATTAATTGTGAGTTAGAGCAAAGAAGAGGAGTGATAAAGTGTGGTTTTACTTGTGCATAGAAGATCTATGTTGTGTGTATGAGAAGAATAGAGCAGAAGTACATAATCAGTTTGTTAGGCAGTGGATTTATTATTGAGCTTACCTAGAACTATACTCAGGAATTTGTAGATGTTAATATTCTTAGTTCAAACTCTTAGATGGTTTTAATTTGATTGTCTTTTGTAAGGAAAAGAGCCTTCCCTTTGAGCAGTGATCTTTAGGCATTGCATGTGAATGCAAGTGCATTCCCCTTTTTGTAATCTTCATTTGAGTATACTCAGATCATAATTGTGGATTGGCCATCCACCGCGGTTTTTCCCCTAACAAGGTTTCCACATAAAATCATGGTGTTATGGTGTTTTGTTTATTTTCCTCTTAATGCATTATGATTGAATGTTGTTAATGCTTTGTAGAGAAGGCTTGATAAAGTTAATTTGTGCACAAAACTGATTCACCCCCCTCTTAGTGTAGATTGTTTCTAACAATTGGTATCAGAGCTATTTCCTCATAAGAATAATTCTAACAACTTGGAGGGATCTTGGAAAGTGTTCCAATGGATTCAATTAGTCTTGAACAATAGCTTATGGTGGCCCTAGATGATCTTGATCAATCAAAGGATGAAATTCAAAAACTACAAGAAAATCTCAATGATGTAAAAAAAATCATTGAGTCTCTGAAAGAAAAGATCAACAAGTTTAGAGAGAAGAGAAAGGAACTTTGTGATCAGATTCAACAAAAATATAATAAAAGCACAAAAGATGGACAAACTAGTAAAGCCCTAACAAAAAATATAGAAGAATGTGAAAAGCTTACCCAAGAAAATATAATTTTGAAGGTTGAAATGGAATCCATCATGATGAGAATGACCAAAGAGGTTGAAGAAAAAATGAAGAATGAAGAAAATCTAGCCCAATCCCTAAAAGAAAAGTCTAAAGTACGCACCCCATTGGATGATGAACTGGAACAATCTAGAAACAATGAAGAAGCACTTGAAAGATAGTTAGAAGATCTCAAAAATGAACTTGCTACTACAAATGAGTACAAGGAGAAGTTCAAATCCATTTCATCTATGCTTAATGAACTAATTTATAATTAGAGGACTCATGGTGACAAAAGAGGTCTTGGATATGAGGAAGGAGAAAGTTCAAAATTTGGACAAAGGAATTCAGGACAAAAGGTGATTCAAGTAAGGAGATCAAATGAATAGACCTGGAAGGTATCTAGTAAGGAAACCTAATGCTCAAAGATTTAATGGACACTGTTTCAACTGCAATAAATTTGGACACACTGCTTATCAGTGTAGAAGTAGGATGAATCAAAGTGGTCCATATTTCTCAAATCAGTGTTTTAATTGTCATAAGGCTGGTCATAAGAATGAATGCAGAAAGGTAATGAATCAATTTCATAAAAATATCAGATGTTACACATGCAATAGACTTGGCCATAGAACTAACTAGTGTAGATCAAGAGGAAATCAGTGGTGGAACAACTGGTTTGGTAAGAGAAATGTTGTATGATATAACTACAACAAAACTAGACACATTGCTACATTATGTTGGAACAAAAAGGGTCCAATAAATCCAAGGAGAAATATGGAGAAGGATTTGAAAGGAAATGTTAAGGTCACTAAAGATGAGGTCAGGCAAAAAATGCATAAAAATTGGGTGAAGAAGAGTCCCTCCATTGAAGAAACTGCACCTGCACCAAAACCTGCTTCTTGTAATTCCTCCGGGAATTAGTCTCAGGCCTTTGGCCTAGGGGGTGAGTCAAGAAAATCATTTAAACCCCTAACCGGTAAGTGACACCAAATGTGGATGTGTACAATATATGCATAAACAATCAACCAATGTTGTTGAATTCATTGGAGGAAATGGTATGCAATATTGGAGGTCTGCAAAAGTCTTACCCGTCGTTGAGTACAGAAATAGAGTAACCAAATGTATTAGGTAAAATGCATTTATTGCCACAAAAAGGGTTAGGAATGCAAGTGATAAAAATCCATTTCTATTCTTCATTTTTCACTTTTCATCTCGGAGAAAAGGAGTTTGGAGATCTCTTAGGCAATCATTGCCAATTTGAGGCAAAATTCAAGCATCAAAGTGATTCAGCATTCAAATTGTGATATGACGAAAAAGGTATTTTTCCAGAAAACTTCATGAACTTGTGATTTGGTAAAAATGAATACTCCTCTAGTTGTTGAAGTCAAGAAAAGACCTCATCCTAAATTCAAATGGAATCCTTACAAGTCTTTAGAGACCGATCCACTAGGAGTATTTTCATCCGTTCCGCATGGAGTTTTACACAAAGAAGACTTTAGGGTTTATATTCATGCCAATACTGAAGAACTAGGAAGTTCTCAACTACTAATTTTGTATAATAATCATATCATTGGTTAATATTATTGTGTAAATCCAAAACACAAAATCTTGGAAACAAAGAAGTTCACTCAGATTGTTAGATTTCCAGTATTTGGAGAGTTGGAGTGGGTCTGTTATGTTTTGAGTCGAGTTCACGATGAATTTATGTGGCTTAGCATTCTGTTAAAAATTAAAAATGAACCTATTAGTGTAGTAACTAGTCTAAACTCTTTTGGTGGACTACCTACTATGAAGTTTGGGAAAAATTAAATCGTCACTAGCGCTATAGGCTCTACATATGACAAAAGGGTAATGACTATTGACAATATTGCTAATATAGATGTTATATTTTCATCTATGGTGATTGGATATAATATTTACCATTACATCCAAGACAAATATATGTCTGGCACAACAATCTATGCCGCCTACCAAATGGTCAAGGAAAATGTTGATTATGACCTATGTGAATTGTTGAAAATTCAATTAATGGAGAATCTTGCAAAGATAAAGAAAGACAAGAAAAAATATTTCAAATATGGTAACTTTATTTTGTTTTTATAATGGTATTTCATGGGTGAAGTTTCAGGAGTTGGAAACGTTCAGTGGAAAAAGAACAAGTTAGTAGCCGAACAGATCAGAGATCTATTGTACAATGTTATAGATATCAGAATAAGGAATGCAACTATGTGGGGATACTTTAAAAACTTTTAGCCTATGACACAAGCAAGGGAGAGGATTCCAACCTCTATTATAAAAAAGTACAAAGATTCAATTTTCTTCATGGTGGATGTTGATTAGTGTATGATGGAAGCCTCATCTAGTTCCTGTGTTCACTAAGCAAGGTCCAAAAGAAATTTAAAAGAAAAACAAGGGTTAACAAGCTAATGATTTTTCTAACCAATGAAGTCGCAAAAGAAACAAAGAAAATTATGAGGGAAATACTGTTGAATGAGAGAATTGAAGTTGTGGCTAAGGAAACACATGTCGATGGTGTCTCATCTGATTTGGTGAAAGAAGTAGAAGAAGGAGATTTTAATGCTACTAAAAACTTCTAGATTCCTCTTCCAGAAGATAACACTGAAATCCCTATGGATGTTGAGGAACCTAAGAATGTGTAAGTTGAAAAGATAGAGATCTTTGAATATAAATTGAAACCTTCAACTGAGGAAGCAATAGTTGAGGAAAAGAAATATGATGTGAAGCCAATTCCAATTGAGGCAAGAGACACTATTGAGGCAGTGAAGAAATTATTGGTTGATCACAAGGAAGAGATTGAACTGGAACTAATTGAAGGTCATATTGACCTGTCTACCTTAAGCCCAATCCATGAAATGAAAGTAGCTTCATTTTCTCAAGCGAAATCCCAAGAAGAGAAACTAAAATCTCACATTGAAGATGGTGAATTGTTGAACCTTGTGTCCAAAGTATTGGAGAATATCATGCCCTCTTTTGTGAAAGATTCGATTGAATCTTCATCCATTGAATTGAAAAGGATTATCATCTCGGTGAGTACTCATTATGAGTCACTAGAAAAATAAGCTCTAACAAAAGTACAGAAAGAATTTGATGTTAAAAGGTTTAGCGGATCGAAGGTATTGATTACTAAAGACAAAGTTGTCTTAGCCACTTGTGTCAAGAACATATTGAATGTTTTATCTAAAGAAGGTAAGATCTACAAATCCTTCTTGTCCCTTCCAAAGTTCACTGAAGTAAATGAGAAGAAGGTGAAAGGTTTGGAAAGTCAGTTAGGCACTATTTATGAAGCATTTGATCCCCTAACTAGTGGTGTTGGGAAAGTAGATGGTCAAGTAATATCTTTGCTCAATAAAAAAAAAGGATTGAAGCATGAAAATGATAATTTTTTTGTGAGAACCTATGAACTCAGAAGCATTATTGGCCCCAAAATTGAAGTAATGGTAAGTGTTTTAAAAGAAGGAGAGGACAGTATGGCAAGTGGTGATTCAGCCAATCTAGAGTCTATAGAGACACTATCCTACCTGATTTGTGGACATATAACCATCATGGAAAGTCTCATATGAGTTTGGGACACAAACCTGTCCCAGCTAAAGAAGTATTTTGCAGACATCTTTCAGCTCTTGTAGAGTAAAGAAGCGCTTTCGTACATACAATTTTGATTGATCCATTTTTGGTATGCGAAGCAAGCTACCTTTTCCATTGATTTCAAAGCAGGAGAATAGTGGAGTGAAAAATCTATAATAATCTCAGTGGGAGAATTGTATTTTGGCAAATTTTGGGAATGCAATGAAGTCTATCTTGGTATTGATCTAACACAGTCATTTTTCACTAAGTGTTTCCATCAATGCCAAAGGGGGAGATTTTGGTCAAGATATACTACAACTATCATATGGTGTTGTCATTGATGGAAATTCTAATTGATAATCAGATACACACACTATCATTCGATCATATCGGTAGATAGATTGGAGGTTGACAAGGTAGAACATAATATCTAGTAACTCAGTGTTCATCGATCTATATAAATATTTCAGGTTATTATTTTATGTTGTGCATCTCAGGAAATGATTATTGGTATATTCTCTCTATTGAAATTGAAGCGCAGTGGCTCATATCAATTCGTGTGGAAGTTAGAAGATCTAGTTGGCATATTCTTAGTCTTTCTTGTATTGAAGTCGACTTCATGAATACATTATGTTTTGGATGTATAAGGAGTAATCAACTAAATGTTTTTGTGCTCGATCATGCTTTTTTGGGTCCCCTCTATGACTTAACCAACTTTGGATGATGCGCATAAATATTTTACTAAGGATCTAGCCGATGGTTGTAATTATTTTTGTGTTCTATTGGAGCTAACAAAGTGTAAATGAATTCTATGTTGCGAATATATATATATAATTTTTTTTGTATCATTTTGTATGATGTATAAAGTGTTTTTATATATGAATTATGAGTTAGAGAAAAGTAGAGGAGCGATAAAGCATAGTTTCACTTTTACATATAAGATTTGTGTTGTGTGTATGAGCATAACAAAGCATAAGTACAGAATCAATCTATAAGGCCTGTAGATATATTATTAAGCTTAAATAGAACTTTAATCAAGAATTTGTAGATTCTAATATTCTCAGTTCAAACTCTCAAATGGTTTTAATCTGAGTGTCTTTTTTAAGGCAGCGAGCCTTCCCTTTGAGCAGTGATCTCTAGGTAGTGCACCTAAATGCAAGTGCATTCCCCTTTTTTTAATGTTCATTTAAGTATACTCATGTCATAATTGTGGATTGGCCATCCACCATGGCTTTTCCCCTAACATGGTTTCCACATAAAAATATTTGTGTTATGGTGTTGTGTTTATTTTCCTATTAATGCATTATGATTGAATGTTGGTAATGCTTTGAAGATAAGGGTTTATAAAGTTGATTTGCGGACAATGTTGATTCACCCCCCCTCTAAGTGTAGCTTGTTTCCATTAATATTATCATTCCCTTATTAGGTTACCATTTTAGGTATCTTGGCATCCTCATTACTTGCATATCCCAACATCACTTTAGGCTACCTTTTTCAAACTTTTAGGCTTGACACCTTGTGTATTTTAGGATAGAGGGATTTTCTATACCTTGGCACAAATAATTTCTTCAAAAAAATATTGTCATTTGACCAAATAACTTTTTAACATAGTCCTTTGTCATTTTGGTGATAATTTTACACTCACAAGTCTAGTTGGGAAACTCACCTTGTCACTCTTTTTTCTTGTCCTAGAAAAAGGCCATCAAAAAAATCCTAGTCAAAACATTGGTTCACCCTTGGATAGTTAGTGATCCTATTCTTTCATCTTTCAAAAGTGTTTAAGTCCTCAAGTTCACTATAGGTATCCATCACCTCTTAGTCATTTGCATCCTTCATACCACAATATTTTAGACCTAAAAGAGAATTTTTATAAATTCTAGATTTCATAACATCCAACATTATCATTATCACTTTTAGTCTTGTTGCATACATTAGACATATTTCATCCTTAATATACCAAAAATACCAGATAAAAAGGTTGCATTACATTTAGGAATATACCTTATTTCAAAAATACCAAAAACATAGTCTTACTCTCATATCATCCACCTTCATTTTGAGCAAGTCTTATATGGTTGAAACTAGATTGCAAAAGAAACGTCGACCAATGGATCTCTTTCATGATGATGATGACCTTTACAATTACACTAGTACCCTCAACTTTGACAATTGCACTAATGAGCCTCACAACAATACAAACCTTGAAAGCCATGACAATGTCAACTTGGGGTCTTTATCTTATAAGCAACCAAAGACACAAAATTATTTTGAATAACTACTTGCTAGAGAAAAATAGGGAAATGTGTTCATAGAAGAAGTAGAGGTTGCCACACAAAATCTTGATGTTGCCTCTTTTGTGGACAAAATTTTCATGTTGGACCCTCAATGATATTTAGCCAAACTTCTGCATGAAGGAGTTAAACTACCTCAAGGATTTGATGTCAATATCCTACAAGAAACAATGTCACCCAAGAAAAACACACAAAAAAGTGAGGGATATATACCAGGGTGATCCCACAATACCGGTTTACAATTTTCAGCCAAACTGGACACTGAACTAGTTTTCTCTAACTAAATCTTCACTTTCGGGCACCTATAACAGCTAAACTATCAGGAATTTGAATATGATGCAAACTAGTGATTTGTGAAATTTTATCTATAGATTCTAAATATTTTTTATTCAAAATTTCCAGAATCAAATTGCACTTCTTTTTCCATTTCCTTCAAAAACTATTTTTTTTCAGTAAACACTATTTTTAAGGAGTGATTCTCACCATATAAAACATAACATTTTTTCCATGAAGCATAAAATTATATTTTTTTCCAAATTTAGATTTGTAACTATGTATCTAGCGCTCTCACTTGGTTTCATAGTGTTTTACTGAATATTTTTTCCTTAATCAAGTTCCGAAGTCAAAATAATTACAATTCAGACATAGGAAGACTGTTTACAACATAAATTTTATTTTATGTATCAAAATTTAGCTTTTATTGCTTCATTCGATCAAGGATTTTAATATCTAGTGCATTGATATTTTTTAGAATTTTTTTTTATTATCTTCTATTTTTCCACATGTGATGAATAGAGAGCTTGATTTTTGGTGAAAACCCTACATTCACAAGAAATAAAAAATAAATATAATAATTGTGTTGCCAAAAAGTGCAGCCTTGACACTTTTCACTCATTTGGGCCCTTGCCTATGGATTTTGGACCTCTTTTTCCCCCTTTCCAAGACTTTTTCAAAAGTGTTGTAAGGTGTTTTATAACATTTTCACATTTTCCTAGGCTTTTCATCACCAAATCAACCCATTTATTATGACAAATTTACCCATTAATTCACCTATATGTCTCAATTAAGTGTGTTTTGTTAGACAATCCTGACAAACATCATTAATGATATTTTAATTCCTAACCACCACTTGAGTTTTTCCAAGTGGACTAGGTCACCACCTTGGCCGATCTAGTCCCTTTTGACTTAAAATTTAAATTTAACTCAAATTTCCAGTTTCTCTCCAAAACCCTAAGGTCATTTTGTGAGGTTGTATTTTAAATAAATTAGGGAAGAAAATGAATAAATAAGGATTTTCTCATATTTTTCACCCTAAAATTATCATTTCTATTCACTCACTCAATCTTCTCAAGCACTCATCCACTACTCTTCCCAAGCAAACTAAGGTTTCTATATTCTAGGTCATTAAGACATCCTTTGCTGAAGCATTCAAGGGTTGAATCCTCCATTTTTGCAACTCAATATCAATCATAATGAAAATTTAAACTCCATTTTTTCATTATTCACTACATTATTTCATCATTTTCTATGATTATCTAAAAGGGGGTTGACCAAGGCAAACCCCCAATCCCTAACATCCAACATTTATCTTTCTCTCCTTGTGTGTTTACAGATTTAGGTATCTTGGAAGCTTAGAGATCACTCAAGAATTGGTTGAAGACTTGTTTAGGGCATCTCCTTTTTGGTTAGGTTAATAATCTACACAAGAAGACATCTACAAGTCAAGAATCAAAGTTGTAGATCTGGACACCCAAAGAAGCAGAAAGTGAAGACCAAGACCTTCAGAGTACACTTTCAGATCTCCCAAAATATGGAAGTGGACTAGGTCACCATTAGTGGAAACCTAGTTCCACTGTACATGCATTTTTTATGTTTATTCAAATTTGAGAACCTTTTTGGAAAAAAATGGTTCTAGCAAAGTTTCCCATAAACTAGACTAGGTCACCCAAAATAGCATAAGTGTCCCAGTAGGCCTAAATTCCATATTCAACAACATTTCCAGTCCTCATTCCAGCCTCTTCAAGTTTCCAGGTTCACCTCTTTCATTTCCATCCTTCTATCTTATTTCATAAGCTTTCTTAGGTCATCTAGTTTAATGTTTGCATATCATTATGTGTTTTCCAACACTTTACATTTCAATAGTTTAGGAACAATAAATCATCCTTATTTCAGTTTATTACACTTAGACATCATATTTAAACAACACACATCACACCTATTCCAAACCCATAATCTTTGAATGAGCCCTAGATTTTGGGTGTGAAAGGATTCTCTTTCCTTTTAGGTGAAAAACCCTAGAAGAGTAAGAGCATCCTTTCCCCTAAAATTTTGGTGGTTCATTTTGGTGAACCATACTTTCCTACCCCCTTCTTGTCTAATTTAGAGTCCATCATTGTTATAGGTTTGCATTACATTGCATTTTCCATTGTTTACATTGCATTCTAGGTTTTAAAACATTGCATTAGTGAAAGTCCATATAGGTGGCATTTTTGCATCTCAAATCATTGCACATCATTGAAAAATTGCATTTTCATGTTAGTTTTTCATTCTACAGAATAAAAGCCACCTGAATCCATCATAATATTCTATAAATTCTCCAAAAAAATCCCTAGGAGGATTAAGTCGCCACTCTAGGTGACTTGGTACCTTTAGGCCCCTGAAACTGTCAGTTATAGAACTAAAAACCCTATTTTTATGCTTCTATTTTGTTTCATTACCTATCTGTATCAATCAGTTGTGTTTCTATACCATTCATTTCATAAAATCTATCATACATTAGCTCATTTCATGCATTCTATATTTTCCATTTTGTATTTACAACATTTCATTTTCAAATCATTGCATGCATAGCTTATATTACATTTAATTCATTAGAAATAGCATTCACGATACTTGTGGATAGCATTAGAATTTTTCAATCTTTAATTTTTTGCATTTGTTCCTAGATCATTTAAATTAGATTCTTTAGCAAACACAACATTAACAACATCACACGCACCTACTCACAATAGCGAGCCCTTTAGTAGTGATGACTTAGATATGTTATATGAAGCCCTTGATGACTTAATCTCTTCTAGCTCATCCACTAAAGCTTTGACCCAAGAGGATGTAAACATCAATAATCATGATAATCATAATTTTTCATCTCCTGATATCTCTCCCATTGGTGACGAAGGTATCTTGGTTAAAGAAGAAACAATCATTGAAGATCATGATGGTCTTTTTTGTCTTCCTCCTCCCCCCCCTTTTCGAAACATTAAACAACAATAATATGAAAACATTATCCCCTTACTAAGTCTTTATAATCATGACGCTCACACTTTTTCTTCTCATATCCCTCCTCGATGCAAAGAGGATAGGTTGGTATTAGAAGATACACCTATTAAAATTCATGAGCCTTTTGACCCACCCTTCCTTGATGCTCCCACCCTTTGGGATAATCTATTTGAAAATCATGATGGTCCTTCTCTTTATGCCTCCCCTATTTTTGATGAAGCTAGTTTACAAACTCCCACCATGGCATGTGGTGAACCTCTTCCAATCTCTCCTACTAGGGTAGATAATATGGAAAAAGAGAATGAGACCTTTGCAAAAAAGGATCATCAAATAGAACCATCTCCTAATCCTCCCACTATTTATAATCCCTTCATTGATCCTTCCCCTACTTGTGATGAAGTTGTTTTAGAATAACCAACCCTAGCATGTCAAGAACATGTGGTTTGTAGTTCTCCTAAAAACTCTCCTCCTAGCGAGGATATCATGATGCCAGAAAATCATAATATTATGCCCTTAGGAGAAGATGCAGAGCCTATGTTAGGCTATGCTTCCCTTGGGGGCATTAATATTATTCAACCTCAATTCATTCTTTACCCACCCAAACACAAGCACCAATCTCGATTGAAACTCAAACTTATCCTTTACCCACCTAAGCATAATTTTTTGTAGCAACTGAGTCATAATACCATTTCTCATACACATTACACAAGAAACAACCCATGATCACAACAACCAACCCCGACCCCCTCACCTTTACCCAATCCCATCTTACCTACTACCCCTCACTTGAATTCACTCGTTAGGGAGGATGACCTTGTTGACAAACTAAGGAATACTCCTACTAAAATATCTTTATTGGACCTTATTCAATCTTCCCCTCACTATCACAAAATAATGCAGCATTCATTTCAAAAAATTCCTATCCCCTCTAATGCACCAAAAAATGACATTGCAGCTATGGTCGAAGGCTTAAATGTTGACATTGTTTTCCACCATTGTGAGCTCCCTCCTTTGGATGTGCAAAAAAATATTGAAGTTTTGTTAATCATATCTCAATACAAACACATAGGGATCAAGTGAAACCTTGTTGAAAATGGCTATGTTGTGAATGTGTGTAGTGTCAATCTCTTGCATCGACTCCATATTGATAAATCAAACATTCAACCTACCTCTTTATCTATCAGTGGATTTGATAGTGTAGGATATAAATCGCTTGGTGTGATCAATTTGCCTCTTACCATTGGAATGGCCACATTAGAAACACTGATCCATGTTATTCCTCATGATCTTTAATATAACCTCATTTTAGGGAGGACATGGATTCATGCAATGAATGGGGTGCCTTCCACTCTTTATTGCAAGATGAAGTACATATACAAAAACCAAGTGTACACACTTGGCAGTGATCCTAGGCCATTTAGTGTCTTATAACTTGAAAAAAAAAATCCAAACCCTTCACCACCTTCACACCCATAGAACAAGTGGAACCCGTACAAAAAAATCCCTTAGATAATGATTGGGGTTCCTTAGACTTCACACCTCCTTTACTAGGATAATCCAATATCACAAAAAAATAATCTATCATCGGAAACATAGTCTTGTCCACACAAGACTCATTTGATCCTTCTAAAGCATCCACCTCGACTACTTTAGAAAAACAAGCCAACATTGCATCCTCACCTAATTCAAAATAACTCAAAAAGCTATATGGAAAAGGTTATGAGATTATGAAACAACTTGGATATTGTGGAAAAGGATGTGGTGCTAACGAACAAGGTATCCATACCCCTATCAATCCTATCACGCAAACCACACATTATGGTCTTGAATTTTTCTTTTGTCCTTTCATTGAAATTATCAAACCTTCCTCCAACATCAACCCCATCCCAAATCACCCTTCTAAATCAACCTTAGACATTGTTCCTTTTCAGCAATCACAACAAAAAAATAAACCTTCACTTAATGTCATCTCACGACACACTATTGATTTAGATTTTACACACTCCTCCAAAGGAGTGTACCAAATCTCATAATCTATAGTGTCTTGTGTAAGTATGGCATATTATACTAGGAAAGACACCTCTTTGTCACAAACTAAAGCAACACTTTCTACCTTCAATCAAGAGGATATCATTTTGAGACTCCTCCAAGATCATTTGATCTCTCTTTCTCCCTAAACTCAAAAGAAATGTTAAAACAAAAATTTCATTTGCACCTATCATAGAGTCCATGGTCATTCTACAAATAAATGTAAATCGTTGAGTAGTAAACTCCAACATCTTATGGAATTTTTTTTCTCCATTATGTGGTGGTGCCTACTTCCTATAATTGATACTTATTTTTCACTCAACCTTTCATTTCATCAATATTTTTGACACACTCTTGTCCTATACTAAGTGAGGACAAGGGGTTAGGCATCCTTCTCCTCATATGTCACTTTTTGTTCTCTCTTGACTAGTCGTTAAATTTTCATGAACATATAATACAAAGCTTTGGATGTGGATGATATGTCTTAAGTTGCCTCACATGTGACATACTCTCCTTTTCATGAGACAACTTTTCAGAAACATATTACTTGGCATAGGTCTTTCTGAACAAGCTCTCATGTTTTCTTCTCCTTCTTATACTTTAAAGAAATTTCTCATAGTAATGGTGGTAGAAATTAATTTAAATTGGGGGCATACATCAACACTCACATTTTGTTTTGTGATTCCATATCTTGGAAACATTAGGTACAATGTTGTTGAGGATGAGACATTTTCACTTTTCCTCTCTTGCAAACAAGAAGAGACATTTTCATTTTTCCTCTCTTACAAAAAAGATGAGAAATTTTCATTTTTCCTCTCTTGAAGATATTACGCATGATGTTCCTTAAGATGATACATCACATAAACAAAAGATAAATCCATTTGAACAAACCTTACATTATCATAATATCATTTTCTTTTGTGGTGCCTTATCAAAGTTATCAAGAGGATAACTTTGGTATGGTTAGTATAATGAGAAGCTGACACACTGGCATAACTTTATCATTATATAGTGAGAAATCGACACATTGGCATGAATTTCTCACTAAACCACTTCTTTGGGCCTTCTCACCCAGAAGACAACCAAGAGTCTCGTCACCCCAAAGTGAGTGCACCATCTCTTTTTGGATAAATAACCTAGATCTGATCCACAACTAGTTGGAAAAATGGTTGAAGCTTGATCCAACTCTTTTAACTTTCATTCCTCTCTTTCCTTATAGTTCTTGTGATTTTATGATCATGTATCTAATCTTGTTGCAAACCATTCACCCTTGAATCTGTCTTCTTGCATTGATTTCGACTTGAATTAGAATCTTGAATCCTAGGGGCTTGATTACATTCTTCATCTTCCTCATTCTTCATCATCTCCATTGGGGCTATTTTAGTGTGAGTTTGAAGCAAGTTCATCATCTCACTAAAGTGGGGGCTAAATTTGTCACCAAAAAGTGTATCCTTAACACTTTTCACTCATTTTGGCCCATGCCTATGGATTTTGGACCTCTATTTATCCCTTTCCAAGCCTTGTGCCAGAGTTTTGTAAGGTTTTTCGAAACATTTTCACATTCTCCTAGGCTTGTCATCATGAAATTAACCCTTTTCTTATGAAAAATTGACCCCTTAATGCACCTATAATTTTGAATTAAGTGTGTTTTATGAGACAATATCGACAAACATCATTAATCATATTTTAATTTCCAACCACCACTTGAATTTGTCGAAGTGGACTAGGTCACCACCTTGGGTGACCTAGTCGCGTTTGACTTAAAATTTAAATTGAACTCAAATCCCTAGCGGGATTTTGTCTCCAAAACCCTAAGGTCGGCCTGTGAGGTTGTATTTTCATAAAATTAGGGCACAACATGTATAAATAAGGGTTTTTATCATCTTTTTCACCCTAATAATCTCATTTATATTCACTCACTCAATCTTCTCAAACACTTATCCATTTCTCTTTTCAAGCAAACTAAGGTTTCTATATTCTAGGTCATCAAGACATCCTTTGTTGAAGCATTCAAGGTCTGAATCCTCCATGTTGCAACTCAATATCAATCATCATGGCAAGGTAAATTCCATTGATTCATGATTCACTAAATTATTTCATCATTTGATTTGATTATCTAAAAGGGGTTTGACCAAGGAAACCCCCATTCCCTAGCATCCAACATTTATCTTTGTCTCCTTGTGTGTTTGCAAATTTAGGTATGTTGGAGGCTTAGAGATCACTCAAGAATGGGTTGAAGACTTTTTTAGGGAACCTCCTTGTTGGTTAGGTTAAAAATCTACACAAGAAGACACCTACAGGCTAAGAATCAAATTTGCAGATCCGGGCACCCGAAGAAGCAGAAAGTGAAGACCAAGACCTTCAGAGTATGCCTTCAAATCTCCCAAAGTATGGAAGTGGACTAGGTCACCATTAGTGGCGACCTAGTCCCACTGTACATGCATTTATGATTTTTCTACAGATTTGAATACCCTTTTGGCAGAAACTAGTTCTCGTAAAGTTTCCCAGAACTTGGACTAGGTCACCTAGAATGGCATAAGTGCCCCAGTAGGCCTAAATTATATATTTAGCAGCATTTACAGTCCTCATTCTAGCCTCTGCAATTTTATAGGTGCACCTCTTTCATTTCGATCCTTTTTTTTAATTTCATAAGCTTTCTTAGGTTATCTAGTTGAATGTTTGCATATCATTATGTGTTTTCTAGAACTTTACATTTCAATAGTTTATCATCAATAAATCATCCTTCTTTCAGTTTATTACACTTAGACATCATAGTTAGACAACACACATCACACCTATTCCAAACCCCTAATCTTTGAATGAGCCCTAGATTTTGGGTGTGAAAGGAATCTCTTTCCTTTTAGGTGAAAAGCCCTAGAAGCGTATGAGCATCCTTTCCACTAAAATTTTCATGGTTCAATAATAAAATTAAATTTATTTAAAATTATAATTTTTGGGAATATTATAATAAGAACTACACACTTACAAAAAATTAATTATAAATGAATTCATTTGATCCCCCAAAAGGTAAATCAAAAGTGTTTTTTATCAGCATTTTGATAGGTGTAAAGGAGACTATATTATAGGTATGGTTTAAAAAAAGCGGGATTATATCCAAGGGATTTTTATCTAAGGTGGTTTGATCAAACCATCTTCAATTGGAATCCTTCAAATGAATTTTTAAAGCCTTGAATCATTATATTTTCTAAAAATATGTGATTTCAGAAAAAATCAGAATCTCCCTGAAATTGTAAACCAACATCGTGCGATCACCCACCATGACCTAACAATTCCATATCGATTGGAAAAACAACCCAAAGTACCAAAACTACCAACACTTCATCCATATTCGTGACAAAATCTATGTCACAACCCATGAAAAAAACCACATCACAGCCATTATTCACAACGCAACCCTTTGGTTCAACATTTACTCCCTTTGGGTCATCATCTAAGGCCATAGGGGCATCCACATCTAACATCCCTAGTAGACCTAAGGAAAGAAGGGTTCTCATCCAAGGACCTCAATCAAACACAAACACCATGTCACAAGGTCCTCATGTCAATACAAACACCTTGCAAGACAAAAAATGAATGCCCCACATAGTTAAAATACAAATAGTTCACATGGTTATAATCCTTTTCTACAAGGACCAAGATCACAAATGACACAACCTCTTAACATATAATATGGCTACACACATGGATCATTTTTTGGCAACCAAAATATACATGGACAACACACCCAAAAAATGCAACATCGCTCAACCACTTCTCACATCCCAACTTACACATCACACATTCATACTTATGTACACAATCCAAATCCACCACATATGCATGATGTTCCAAACCAAAACATGTCATCTCAACAAAACATGGGACCACACAACATAAATATGGGACCTCAAAATAATTTTGCCAACAATCCTATAATAGACACATTGACTGCCCAATTGGTTGCCCTAAAAAATCAAGTGGAAGGGATGCAAGTATCAAACAAGAAGATGTACTCGTAACATTATTTACATCCTTACCCATACGACACTAGCATATACATGCCTCCTTTGCCTCCTAGGTATATCTTCCCTACCTTCACTAAGTATAAGGGAAAGAGAAATCCTATTGAGCACATATGATAATTCACCACTACTTGTGTGGATGTTGCTTACGATCACTCCTATATTTTGAGACTCTTCCCTAGAAGTCTTACAAGGCCAAAAATTGAATGGTTTTCACTAATACCTAAAGGGTCTATAAATTCATGGGATGATCTTACCAAATAACTCATGGATAATTATGCTTACAACATTGAAAATGATGTCATGATTGCTACCTTATGCCACTTGACACAAGTTGAAGGAGAACCCTTCATTAATTTCTTTCAAATATGGGATAGTATGGTGAGTCGATATCTTGTCAAGATTCCTAAAAAACAAAAAGTGGACATGTTCATAGAAAACCTCAAGTCAAAGTTGAAACACTCTCTACAAGTACATTGTTGTGTCATATTTTAAAACTTAGTTGAGAAAGACATGATACTAGAAAGGGTCCTAATCACCCAAGGTGAACATACATGAGGCAAGAAAAACACACACAACCAACAAACCTCTAATGAAAAAATAATTTTTTGGTCCCGCAATAAGAATGTAACAAATTACGGAGTCGTAGACACGAAAGCTATGAAAAAATAGGACACACATTGACTCTTAAATAACTCAACATGAAAGACAACACAACTAATTTGGTACAAAATACTAATGAACAAGTAATTCCAAGACAATTAGAGTAATACACACGAAGATAATACACCCCTTTACCAAAACCAATTGAATCTATCTTTAAGAAGCTAGTACAATTAAATGTTATACAACTACAAGATCCTAAACCATACAACACAAGGTGTTTTAAACCATCTTGGTGTGATGAAAATTCCTTTTGTGACTACTGCCACATCAAAGGGAATAAGACCTCATCATTTCATCAATTGAAGAACATAATCCAAGACCTAATTGAAAATGGTAACATAGAGGTCGAAGGACAACAACAAACTTCCAATCAGTCATACAATCTTCAAGAATCCACTACAAGACCATGGTTTTGGAAATCCCACCACCTGAGGTTGAATTAAAAATAATCAAGCCAATTATACTAGGACTTCCTTTGATTACTCAAAGATAATTGATCACCTTCATGCCATTGATGACTATGTCAACATAATCACCATTAACAAGGTTCTTGAGTACACCGTCACTGCCCACAGGACTAAGGTTACTCTATCTAATCCTACTTCAAAGCAACCATAATCCAAAGATAAATATAATCTTGTTGACCAATTCATAAAGATACTCACACAAATTTCTATCCTTGAGTTGTTACACCTATCACCTAAACATAAAGCTATCCTCGATAAGGCTTTGAAGGAAACCTTTGTTCCTACCAACTTGGACATCAACCAATTTGAAGCCATGGTTGGATACTTGGCTAATTCACTCCATGTATCCTTTTTCGACAAAGACTACTCAACACACAAGTCTAACCATAATGACCCATTACACCTTGAAGTACTTTTCCATACAACCAAATTCAAACTAGTCCTAGTAGACAATGAAGCAAGGTTGAACCTTTGTACCTTAAAATTGGTTAAGATGTTGTGCTTCTCAGAAGAATGTGTAGACACCACTAAGAGAATTTTCATCAAGGAATATGATGACGAAGAATAATCATCTAAAGGAGTCATAACACTACCTATCAGAGTTGGTCCTACACTCATGGATACCACTTTTCAAGTCTTGGAACTTGGCCTTCCATAAAACCTTCTCCTAAGCTGACCATGGATTCATGTCATGAAGGATTTTCCATCCACATACCACCAATTCCTTAAATTATCACATGAAGGAACTAAAATTATGATTCCTGGTGATCTCGATCCCATTTAATATTGTAGTAGTTTGAGAGGGACCACTCAATTCCAAGTACATTTCAATAATGAGGCTTCATATTTCACTTCATCACATTACATTGATCAATATTCATTGACTAAATTATACACTTCATCTACCATACCATCAAACCCAAAGGTCCAAGTCCATGATATGGGATGTGGTGAATAATATATGGACCAGCTATAGATAAATGACAATTCCAATGCTATTGAGAAGGTTCAAGCTTCCAATAATGATGTCAAGACTAGTTTAGAAGGCACACAAATAGATAGTCATGCTTGGATAAAAACCTTCTATGATCCTAATGATACATCTACCTTTATCCTATCCACTTCTATGTAAATCTTGCATGTCCATGATAACCCCATGTCTCGTTGGGATATCTATGATAACCCACTTTTTGATATTTTCCCCACTGAGGGTATTCAAACATCATCCCTATATACCAACTGTCATGGGTTAGGCTATGCCCCTTGTTGTCACCTCTTCTAATTCATTGTGCCAAGTGGACAAGGATGTGTAAGCCTTTGTTGACATGAACAGTACTGAAAAGGATAGGCCCAAAGTCTCCATTAATGACATCGCCACTCTCTATCACAAACTAAACACTTGTGTCACTCTATCCATCTCATCCATTCCACTCACGTCCATGCACATCATAGACATGGAACAACAAGTCATATATAAAGAAAAGGACAAAGGAAAAGATCGATAATCAAGAATGAAAATGCCTTTAAAAGGAGATCAAATATCAAAAGACATGATGAAAAGAAGAGAAAATAAAGAAAAGTCCTCTAGCCAAAATGAAATGTTATTGGGCCCATCAAAAATAAAATTCAAAATGAAGACAAGAAAAGGTCAATATCCAAGTATGCCTCTTCATCAAAAATCACTAGGGGTATCTCTCAAAAACCAAAGAAAAATAAAGAACTTGTTGATCTAAGGTCTTTATCACATCACTTTCACTCATTCCAAACATTTCATTCTATTTGTCCATATTCACATGTCCATAACATCATCCCACTTTTATTGGTGATGTCTTTCAATGTACCTTTAACGATGACCCCTTCATGTACACTACTTCATTAGTCACCCAAACTCATTTTTGTCTAAATCTTGGTGGCCCACGTAGTGTACACATTAGGGATCATATCATAGCCTCTTTTATTCACCACTTTTATCATCCATCATATTTATCACTTACATTTCACATCTATATCAGGTCCTTTTGTCCAGCATAGTCATTTGAACAAGATCAAGGAATCATCACAACTTATCAATTCTATGTATAGCTTCAGAGAGCCATGTTAAAACCATAAAAATATTAAAAAAATTGAAAAATCAAGAAAATCATTACCTTGATGAAAACCTAGCAAAAACGCATCTTGGTGACAACAAAAAAATCATGAAAATAGTAAAGAGAAATAATCCATCCAATAGTGAAAACCACTTCAGTGGCACTTTGGATAAGTACCATGGTGAAAATCTAGCAAACAGGCACCTTGTGTAGTCAGTCTCTTCTCTGTCATATACTATCACTCTACCTGATCTTCCACCTTAATCCATAACAATTCCTTTACTCTCTATCACCTCCCATTTGACATCCATCATAATTCTTGGTCATCTTTATCATGATTTTCAAGTGGTTGATGTCTTGTGCACTTTCTCCTCCATCTTTCATCCATAATAAACCCCTGTTCTATCCCATCCTTGATCATTATTCCTAGACCTGCATGGGGGCACATTTACTAACACTAGGCTTCATTGGATTCTACATTGGTCATTGGAGATCAAATATTTCACAAAAGACAAAAAAAAAATATTCCCAAAAAGACAAAAAGAACTAAATATTGCCAAAAAGACAAAAAAATCCAATATTCCCAAAACAATAAAAAAACCAAATATTCCCAAAAGATAAAAGAAATCAAATATTCAAAAGACAAAAAATCAAATATCGAAAAGACAAAAAAAAAATATTCGACAAAAGACAAAAAAATCAAATATTCAACAAAAGACATAAAAATCAAATATTCCCAAAAAGAGAAAAATCAAATATTCCCCAAAAAGAAAAAAATCATCAAACTTCAAAAAGAGTTACTCATGCAAGTCTCTGTCATTATTGAACTATGTTGCATTTGTGACTGGATGTAGGCAAGGCCATCTGTCGATGTACCCCCAAGGCATTAGGTCTATCCCTTAGGGTTTGGCAAATAAGTCCAGAAAATGACACAATCCTTAGTCAAATAAAAAAAAGTCAACAGTCATGTTGAACTATGAGGTCTCTAAGTGTACAATGTAGGAAATGCCATCAATCAATTAACCCCTAAGGCCACCTAGGTGAGTCCTTTAGGGCTCATCACATCAGTCAAATAAGTCAAACTTAGTCAAACTCAGACCCAATACAATCATTTGAACAACATTAAAATTGTGAACAACCAGAAAACATATTCCAATCAGTCATCAAGTGAAAAATCAGTAAAATTGCAAAAATAATGTCAACAAGGTCACTTTATGGTCCCCTTCAAGATGCGTCCTTCTTGGAATTCGACCCCGTCAAGATGTCATTTTCCATTTCAGAATGTGCCTTTCCTAACGATAGGCTTCATGACATCATCATTGAACTTTTTAGGATATTTTCTTCCTGATGACATGCATCGTCAAAACTATCAAACTACCAAATCGTCAAAGTATCAAACCGTCAAGCTATCAACCTTCGTCAAACAAATATTGGCAAACACATTGAATGGTTTTTTATTTTGCTGGTCTATTTTTTCTTATCTTTTTATTTATTTTTTCTCTTGGTCATGTTACTACCTACCTCAAGGATGTCCCATGAAGGATTTATAGGTGTGATGACATCTCATGACTACTTTTCCTTGATTCTTGTCTTTGTTGTGTCTTGACAAAAAGACTGGGGCAACTTAGCCCTTAGTATGAGTTAGGGAATTCCTTGTCTACAATTGTCTATTTTTCACAAGTGGATGACTTTTCACACCTTGGTCTATGTCATATCATGGTTTTTCTCATCCATTTGTCACATTTTAATGCTCAATGATGATTATGCAACACCTATTATGTTATTTGGAAAAATATTGAACTATTATTTTTTTGTCCTGACATCCATGTCTTATGTGCTAACAATTCTTCTATTCCTTCATCCTCTAGTCTTCTCATCCATCTCAAGAGAACACTCGTGTTCTTTGAACCCACCTATCCTCTCAAGGGGGAATACCACCACCCACTCATCATCCTTCCTCTCCCTATTTTCACACTGGGGCATATTGTTGACTTGTTTTCTTTGACACAATGTGATAAACTACATTATGTCAAAGAGGGGAAAATGTAGACACATAAAAATGACCTAGGCCTTTGAGCTACATTTTTCTATGTCAAACCACACTTCTTCCTCACATAATTAAATTATTTAATTATGTCCTAATATCATATTTCACACTATTAATTAAATAATCTAGAATTGTTTAAATAATTCATGACCTATATTCCTCTACAATTATTTCAATAAATAAATTATATTTATGTATTTAAATACGTCACTAACTAATCTTTACTCCTATGATTCAATAAATTTCTAATTTATTTAATTACTTATTCTGGCTACAAATTAAACAACTATTATTAATTATTTAATTTGTTCATTTCTCCTTCAATTAAATAAAATTAATTATTTAACGCACTTTTCATTCAACCATGTAAGTTATAATTAAATAATTGTTTACTTATTTTTGTCTTATTCCCACTTTTTGAATTAAATCATTATTTAATTAAAAATTCAACTTCCCTCAATAAATGAAATAATTTCTATTAATGATTTGATTCTCGAGCCAACAAATTTTTTGTGTCAAATATTTTCATGATCTCATTCATTTTCCACCTTTTATTTAATTGTCTCCAATTAAACCTCAACCCTTCATTTCAAATCTTGCCCTTATTTCGACCTAATGTTTCCCTAACCATAATTATTCTCATCACATTGAATCCTCGCCTTTGATCTTAGGTTTTTGTAAACTTTTAATCCTGGCCATCCATTCTCAATGTGATATTCTTTAAAAGTTCACCCTCAAGTCATTTTTATGCTTCTTGATTTCTTTGTTCTCTATTGTTGATTGGGGTTTAGTTTATTATGCTATTTAAAATTAATCTAAAAATTCTACATTAGTTATAGAAATAGAATGCAAGAACAACTGTAGGAACAAATTTCATTTTTCCTAGTGTTAGAGAATTTTCAGGATTTTATGTAGTGATGGGAAAAAAATGAGCTTTTGCATGGGCATAGTGGTTCAGATACAATGGTGCTAAATTTTGTGCCCCTACATGGTGGTACATAAAAAATATGTAAGGGTGGGGAAAATCCCGCTCCTATATGGGAGATGAGATTTTGAATGAAAAGGCTAAAAAATTCCATTCCAATGCATCAAGGTAAAACATGTTTGATTTATGGGTGGAGACAAACTCCACCCCTACATGGAGAATGATCGATCAAATGCACAAGCGGAGAAAAATCTGATTTACACATGTTAATGCAAATTTATAAGGATGCAAGTTGGGTTTCAAAACCTGACACGTATCTTATGTGGGTATTGTAGAGTTAACATGTCGATTGGGGTTTAAACCCCGACCTACATTGCAAGGTCAAAGCCTTCACATGCACATGTGGTAAAATTATATATGGTTGCATACATGTTGAAAGGTCGATTATGTGGTGGTCGAGGTTTAAACCTTGACCAAAATCTTGAATGCAAGTTAGTGTAATTAATTGAGGATGGTCAAGGTTTAAACCCAACCAACATCATCTGAACATTGTGAGGTGTAAATCGATAAATAAATCCTAATATGCACATGATTCATGGTAGTGGTTTTTGATTTTGATCCATATCAAGGTTTTGACACCCATAATGTATGGTGCATAAATCACAATGGGTTAGGGGTTTAAAAATTTTGACACCCTATGATATTTTATTGAAACAATGTGGATTTCACAATGTGTAGAGAAATAACACAAGAGATTCCAACTCAAGTAAAAATGACTACAAGCTAAAAGGAAACCATAAAACACAAACCATACAAACTAAAACCAATTACTAACAATGTGAAGAAAAGGCAAATGAAAGATAATGCTATCCAAACCCTAATCATATTAAATAAAGAAATGAAAGAAGAGAGAAAATGTGAAAATAATTACATACTCGATAAATCCAAACCATAGTTAAACCCTAGGTAGATACTTGGATAAATCCTCTCAAAAATTAGTTTCAAAGCTTGAAGATGAGAAAATGTGCACAAAGAAGACTCAAATGACAAAGAATGAAAATCTCAATTAAATAAAAATGAATGATAAAAGTGATTTAAAGCAACTTAAAAATGTGTATCAAATCAGTATTAAAACTGCATTAATGCAAGACATGTGGAAATAGGGGTGTAGTCACGCTGAAAAATAATGCAATTGCATCCATTTTTGTAACTAAAAAAAACATGTAAGGGTGTTGATTTTAGCGCTAGTAGATTTTCAGGAAAACAATCTCTTAAAACAGAGGATTCTGTAAATTTTTAACCTTTTGGAATTTATCAAAAGGAAAAAAGTTAATCACTCGAAACAAATTTTTGAGGGATTACGCCACACATGAGGGAAACTAGAATTTTCCTCATTTTGTTTTCTTAGAGAGTATGGGTTATGAAACAAACAAGTTTCATAGGGGTTATCCCATGAATTGAGTGCACTTATTTCGTGGGATAATAGTTGGCTCTAAGTAGGGAGCTTCCTATGATCATCCTTTGAAATTATCAAAGGGAGAAGAATCCCATACTCTGAGTGCCTTCATCAATCCATTGGGCTATAAATTCAAGTGACAAAAAGACACAAAAAGACAAAAGAAAAAGACATAAAACTATACAAATATTTACAAACCTATTTGATGCTTCACTAAGTGAAGAGCTTCAGATATTTTCCATTGTGAGGTAGCGAAAATAGAGTTCCATCTTGGTATTCCAGAATAAAATTGTTCTCACCACAAAGTTGGTGAACTCTGAAAATTCCTCTCCACAAGGAATCAAAAAATTTATGCATTCCTTTTGGTTCTCTTCTTTTTTCCCATAAAAAAACTTGACCTCCAATTTTGAAACCATGAGACTTTTATTTTATTTTTATCAAAAATCATTTTTCACTTGGCTCTAATGTTCTATTCTATGATCCACCACTTGTATCCACTTTTGTTCTAGTTTAGAAATAAACATGATGTGCTTGTCAAAATTTTCTTCTTCAATGGCCTTATCCAATTTCAAAGTAATAAATTCTAATGTGATAGGAATTTCTGCATTCAACCCATACAAGAGCTGAAATGGAGGAATGCCAATCACCCATTTTGGGGTAATATGATCCACCCACAAAGAATTATACAATGCCTTGTGCCAAGACCTCTGATTTTAATCCAATATCTTTAGGTGATAATGGTAGCCAAATTTTTATTACTTGATTCCTCTTGACCATTCCCTTGAGGGTAATGTCTAAAGAATGAGAGAGAGTGATCCCATATTCACGGAAAATCTCTATTATTTCATTGGATGAGAAAGAAATAGCATTATCAGCTACAATATTATTTGGAACACAAAATCTTGGAATCGTATTCACTTTGATAAAATCATGTACCACTTTCAAAGTAGCATTCTTAACTAGAATGGATTCCACCCACTTGGTTAAATAGTTAGTATCCTTGAGAACATAGTTATGCATTACACTTGATGGTGGATTAACTGAACCAATGAAACCTATATCCCACTACTGGAAGGCTTCTTCAATTACCACCAACTTGAGGGGTAAAGCTACCAATTTAGGTTTCCCAAAAAAAATTTTCCATAATTCACACTTACGTACCCAATTATACACATCTTGAAAGACTGTGGGCTAGAAGTATTTCACTCTCAAAATCTTGTGAGCAGTGACTCATGCTTAAAAGTGTCCTTTGCAAGCTAAGCTATGAAATAATTCCAATAATTTACATTATTGTGCTTTATCTAAAAAATTTATAAAGGTACCAACAAGAATCATCTTATACAAATCATTTTCCCAAAGAATGAAGTTTGCAACTTTTAGCTTGACTATCCTCTTTTCTTTGAATGACAAGTGCTTGAGACATTCTCCATAGGTAAGGAAGTGTGTAGTATTTGGGTACCATTCATCATTCACACTTAAAAACAATACTGTAGGAACATCTTTAGTATTCACTTCTTCATCATTAGATATTTCTTTTGGTTTATTATTAACTATTAGCTAGCACAAACCTTTCCCATGAACTAGCTTTGTGGGTTTAATTTCCATGTCGTGCTCTTGGATTTTGGAAATATAATTTCCTCTTAGAGTTCCAACTCCTACTGATTCAAGATGGACTTGACCATGGAATCTGACACTAATGAAAAAACATAAGAATTAAGGATGTTGAGCTTGAAATTCTTAACTAATTTAACCATAACATAAGTTGCATGCTTTTCAATTGGTGGGTAATTAAGCTCATGAAATTTCAAAGAACAACTCATGAATACTATAGGAGATTCAATCCCCTCACTATTATGTTGCACCAAGATAGTGGATAGTGTATATTAAGAAGTGTAACTATACATGATAAAGTCTTTTATGTAGTTTGGGTAGACTAAGACTAGAGCATGAGCAATAGCCCCCTTAATGTCATTGAATGTAGCTTTTACCTCTACACTGCAATGAAATATTTTCTTACCTTTCATAATATCAACAATATGATGAGTCTTCTTTGCAAAGTCTAGAATAAACGTCTGCAAGAAATTCACCTTCCCAAAGGGGTGGAATTCCATCTTAATTAAAGGTAACATAAGATTTTAAATTGACATGACCCACTTGGGAACAATCTTAATACCTTCCTTTGATACAATGTTTCCAAGGATTTTACCTTTTGTAACCCCAAAAATTGAATTCTTGGGATGGAGTGAAGTACCATGTTGGTGAAGCCTTTCAATAACTTGTTACAAGTGATGATAAAATTTGATCTTGATGTTTCTTTGAAAATATAGTTAGGTCATTAAGATAAACCACAATGAACTTACCCATCACATCACAAAAACCTAAATCCATTGTTCTTTGAAACATGGCACCAACATTGATCAAACAACAATTTATTCTATGATAAGGAAACATACCTTATGGACTAGTGAAATCGGTCTTATGTTGATCTTATTCACTCACCTCCACTTTATTACATCTTGAAAAACCATCTAATATTAATATTTGTGTCACCAAAACATGTATACCTTGTTACTTTTTCAGTGTCTTTTGGTCTTGATCACCTTGATTCAGCCTTGTAAGCTTACAATTCATCAATAATATAGCGGTATTTTACTAAGGTGTTGTGAAGTTTTGTAATGCATTTCTTCACTTTTCTAAGATGCTTTCAACATAATTCACCTAAATAATACATTATTGCACCTTCCTAAGCCTTGAGAAACAATGTTGTAAAGTGTTGTGTTTCATTTTCACATTTATGTAGGCTTATCACCCCTAAATCACCCCTTTTCATATGCTAATTTTTCCTTTTAATGCATCTTTAGTCCCGACCTAAGTGTGTTTTGGGAGGAAAATATAATAAAATTGATTAAACATAAATCAATTCCAGACAATCATCAAAATTTGCCTAGCCGGAGGACTAGGTCGCCACTTTCGGTGACCTAGTCCCTCTAAGCATAAAATTCAAATTTTAAATAAGATTCAATGGGAATCTTACCTCCAAAACCCTAGGTTCGACCTATTAGGTTGTATTTTAGGAAAATTTGGGTTTCAAATGTACAAATAAGGGTTTCTACCTCCATTTTGCCTCTCCTCTAGTTCATTTTACTCTCTTGGTTCGTTTTCACTCTCTTAGACTCTCTTGCTCTCAATCATCAAGTACTTAAGAAACCAAGCAAGAATACAAGCATTAGGGTTTTCAAACTTCCACCATTGAAGTTGTTCATGCATCTTGAAAACCATCAACAAAGGTTTGGTAAGAATTTCTATTGTTTTATCTTTCAATCTTTCTTTCCTTTGTGTTGATCTCATTTGGGTTTAATCACCTACAAAGGGGTTTGACTTAGGCAAACCCCTATTATCTAACCCTAAAAATTTATGGTCTTTGCATGTGTTTGTAGATATTTTGATGCAAGTTAAGATAAGGAAAGAGTGTTGTAAGAAGTACCAAAATTCTCCTCAATTCAACTCCAAGCCTCAAACCCTAAGAAGGACAAAAGGACAAGTTGCAGGTCACTGTCAGGGGTTTCTATCAAGGGTTGTTATAGAATAGAAGAACATCAATCAAGACCCAAAAAACCAAATCTTGATTCCTCAGAAAGCCACAAGAGGACTAGGTCTCCCCTATTGGTGACCTTATCCCTATGCTAGGCCTGAAAAATATTTTTTTTGTGTTCTCCGACACCCATTTCCCCGAAACCTGTTCCAGTAGAGTTTCTAGGTTGGAGGACTAGGTCACCCCAGTTGGCATAAGTGTCCTTCTATCAGTTTCAAGAAATTTCCAAAAGCTTCTTAAGAGCATGCTTTTGCAACAACATTTCTCTAGATGCACACCTTCTTTCCTTCTCTATCATTTTCCAGAAAACACATGTATTTAGGGCATATAGTTGGTTAACTTGCATTAGATTTTTTTTTTTTACTTGCACTTGCATACATCTAGATTAGCTTCATTTTAATTTTAGTTCTAGCCAAGAATTTCACACGCATCCACAACCATCAGAAAATCCCCCTATTTTTGAATGAAATTAGCCTTAAACATATCAAACTAGAGGAAGGAGAGTTGTTTCCAAACCAAGTGCTCTTAGGGTGAAAAAACCTAAGAGCCTAGTAAGGAAATCATCTTTCTCTAGTATTAGCCATATTTTTTTGGTGGTTCATTTTGGTGAGCCCGGCCTTTGAACATTAGCTATCCTTTCTGATTTTCTGCATTTCATTTTAAGATAGCTTGCATTGCATTAAAATATTGCATTGTTTGCATCATAGGGTTAGTGATAAAAGTGCATTTAGTGAAAATTCATGGTAATTTTGCATATTGCATTGCATTTTTAATAAGAAAACACAAATATCTTTGCACTTTCAGTTTCTATTTTCTCCAAAACATCAAAAAAACCATAAAAATTAGCCAGAACTCTAGGAATTTTACAAAACAACACTACTAGGACAAAGTCACCATCCTAGGTGACCTAGTCATTTGGCATTGTTTTCTGTCAAATTCTCAAAAAATTACCAGTAGTTTCTATTTATCAGCTTCTTGGTTTTGTCTTTCTATGTTTGGTTCCAGAATCCTAGTTATAGACCTTGTGTCACCTTTTTCTCAAATTTCCTTAGGGTTTTGAGTCTCAAAATTCAGTGTTCTCTTGCCAATACACTTGTGAGAATAATTTCATAAAACCATGTCATCAACTAACAACACCCTCGTTATATATCTTGGCATCCCCCCAACTTCAACTCTTAGTGTTGACAATGGTGCATTAGGCTTAGAAACTTTCCTTAGTAATTCCTTGCGCCTAGATGATACCACTGTTGATAATAACCTCCCACATGATAAAATATTCCACATTCATGTTGATCTCGCTTATTATCAGCACAAAGTCAGCTTCGAACCCATCTCAGGGACTATCATCCCTGCAATTGAGATCCTACACCATTTAATTGACCATGATAATGGATTATGTGTCATGAAGAAGATTGCAGAAATATATGAGAAATATGCACCTAATTCATCATCTTCACCCACTCATAGGTCTAGCCATGGAGGACCTCCCACTTCTCCCTCCTCAACTGACACTTTTATTCCGAACTATATCCTGCCTAGTGTAATAACCACTATGCAATTGGTTAGTAGTGTGGTACCTCCTCCCCCCATCACCACTAGCATCCCTACTTCTTGTGTGGCATCCTACCCTCTCACTTATTCCATTGTCCCTCCTATCACTATTCCTACTACTTCTCCTTCCACCACTCTCACCCCTTCACCTCTCTCACTTCCACCTCATAACACTTATAGTGACCCTCTCATCACATAATTTTTTCACACTGTCATTAATATGCAACAACAAATATCTTCCATTAACCAAAGACAATCTAGCTCCCCCTCTCATTATGTTCGTAGTAACCCATTTTCCCTTGACATCCTTCGCAGTCCTTTTCCATGAGGAATAGAGATCTCTAGGTCCAAAAATTATGGCGGGAGGGGTGACCCTTCTAACCATGTTAATTCCTACACTTCTCTCTATAGCGACTTTACTCTCGATGATAGGTTGCTTACTAAATTATTTCCCAGAACCCTTAAAGATGTAGCCTTTGATTAGTTCTCTTCTTTACCTAATAACTCCATTATTTTGTTTAACGAGTTAGTGGATGCTTTCATAAATCACTTTCAAGTTCACATGGCTCCAAAGAAAACTCTCACCAACCTCATGAGATATAAATAGGTTAATACCAGGAATATCACTGATTTTATCTCTCGCTACCAAGCCCTATATTCCTTGATCAATGTCCAAATCCCAAACACTCATCTACAAAATATGTTTATCAAGAACCTTGTGAAATCCCTTCAGGACAAACTCACCCTCATTAAGTTTCCCTCCTTCATGCACCTATGTCAAGCAGTTTGTGATTAACATAACTCTACTAGTAGTCGTGACTCATAGTCCACTACTATTCATGATGAGAAATCTAATAACTCTTCCCAATCCACTGCCCAGACTTTCCATAAATCAAATAAAGAATTCCTCCAATTCAACCCTTCATCTTCCAACCCCCCACCTGTTAACAACCAAGTAGTCATTGTTAAGTCAGTCTTCCCCTTTAATTACAGAGATCCTAAGCATAATTTCACACACTTACCCGACACCCTTCATAACACCATAACCCAACTGCTTCAGAAACATATGATTTCTCTACCACCCATCCACACCTAATCCTAAAAAATCACTACCTCCTTGCTATAATGCCACTGCTTATTTCTATTTTCATCAACAAAATGGCCATGATTCTAAATAGTGTAAGTGTCTAAAGCACCTAGTGCAAGACCTCATTGATTTAGGATGAGTGTCTATTTCCAGCATTAATGTTAAAATAAAAACATTAGTGGCACACCCTAATCAAAACTTAAAGATTTTTACCAACCCCATGCCCAATCATAATGTGTCATTTGTCAAGTAAAGTCAAAACTTCCCCACCCTATGTAATTAATATATATTCATAAGATTTAACTTCTTCTATTCCACTAGTAACCCATGTATCATCTATTAATGAAATGGTAGGCAAAATTGATGTTATCCATCAAAAGGACCTCTTGACATATCCTTCTCTACACAAGATGTACTATGAAACCTCCTTGATGGCCCTCTTTACATAGCTGGTCGAATCTATGATAAGCCCATTAATGGGATACTCATAGATCCCACATGTGGCAAGAATTTCATCACCGAAGAGTTTCTTGTATTACATAATCTTGATTAAGATGTCTATAATAAACCTACTACGTGGATCAAAAAACACCATGGTTTTGTGTGCCTGATGATTGGATCAATTTCTCTCCCCTTGCAAATAGGTGCAAAGACATTGGATGTTACCTTTTCAATTATACCTCAGTCGGACCAATTTCTCTTACGAATTGGCCTTCCTTAGCTTCATTCTATGAAAGTGGTTCCATCCATCATTCATAAGTGTGTGAAGTTTCCTATCAAAAACAAAATATTTAGTGTCCATCATAGCGATTTTAACCCATTATTCTGTAAGGGTAACTTTTCCTTGGATATATTTTTTCCTTAACCTATGGATCCCATCACCACTAGATGAGACTTCTTCTTTATTGCCTACCAAAAACTCGAAGACAAGAAGATATCTGAAATTTCTTTGTGAAACATACCTCCTTCTACCTCAGACTCACCCATCCTTGATAAAGCCATGTTGCCACTTGACTCCCATGTTCCTAGATAACCCACTCTGTAAACCTCCTCTACATCATCCAAGAGGCCTATGGATCATGATAGTAACTTCGTCCTCCCACCTCACACCAAACAAATTCATAAATCCAATGAGAAAGTGGATGAGCCACCCTTAGTGCCTCCCATTCCTCCTCTTAGGAATGATAAACAACCTATAGTGAGCCAGCCTGCTCCTTCACCTATGAACCTTGATCACAAAGCCAAAAGGAATAAAGAAGCTAGGGCATGTAGGCTTCATCATCATGCTCTAGCCCATCAATCTCATGAGGAAGACCAAGCTGAACTTCCAAACTCTCCTATGCATGAGGCCACCGTTGTTGATCCCCCTCCTCCACCCCTATAGCCAAATCCAATATCTCCTCCATCACAACCCATGTTACAAGCCACTACTAAATTTTCATCCATCCTACCATTGTCATTAACTTAGATGATGACGATGAGGAGAATGCAAATATTGATGAAGAGGTACACCATACCTTGAATTTCAATTCTTATTTTCTATGAGAATTCATGAGGTTTCTCCTTGCACAAGTGTTAACATGGACGCTAGTTCAACAATCATTGTCATTCCTCTCGCTAGCGGCACTTCCGAGTTTTATATTGAACAATATTGGGAGGTCGATGAATTTCTTGACGAGTGATGTGCACTTGCCTAGATCATGGTGTTTCCTTTTCTTTTTATTTTTTGCATTCAATTGTATATCATGTATTCCCTATCCTCTAAGTTAAGAATCTTATATACTTTTATCGGTCCTCTTTTGGAGACACTACATGCAATGTTCCCTAATTCAAAAAGACCTCAAATGAACTAAACAATATTCCTTCGAACACTTGTATTTTTCATTTCTTTTGAACTTTCTACTTTTGCATTTTCTACATACGAGGCCACCTTGCATAACACAACTTGCATGCTTGTAGTGCCAGCTTGAACTTGTTCATGGGTTCTAAGGATCCAGGGCTTTTCTTGTCTCATGAATTGCACCCCTTTCCTTGTGGCACCTTATCAAAGTTATCAGGGAGTAAAACTTTGGTATGGTTGAGCAAGAATCCCAACTAGCAACACGACTTTCCCCATAGCCACCTTTTTGTGTGTCAGTGCATACCAACCGAGTGTATGTGTCTCTCACAATCTTTTGGCATTCTCACCTTATGAAAAACCAAAAATTTTTAAGGCCAAAAATGAGTGCCCCCTTTCCACATTTTCAAAGAAATAGCTTGGATCTGATCCACAACTAGCTCGACAAATTGTCGAAGCTTGATCCAACTTTTCTTCACCCTTCCACATCACTCCTTGTGTGTTCTTTCCTTATTGTGTTTAGTTTTCCATGAGATCTTGATCTTGGGGGCTTGATCATCCCTCTTGATCATAAGTTATCTCATCTTACTAGCATGATCACATTAGATCTCACTCGATATGCATGATTTAGCTACTTTAGTGTGATTTTGAAGAATTTTCATACTCTCAATAAAGTGGGGGCTAAATGTGTCACCAAAAATTGTATACCTTGGCCCTTTTTAGTGGATTATTTTCCTGATCACCATGATTTAGCCTTGTAAGCTTGTAACTCATCAATAATATAACAATTTTTACTAAGGTATTGTGAAGTTTTGTAATGCATTTCTTCACTTTTCTAAGACCCTTTCAACATAATTCACCTAAATAATACATTCTTGAACCTTCCTAAGCCTTAAGATAGAGTGTTGTAAAGTGTTGTGTTACATTTTCACATTTATCTAGGCTTATCACCCATAAATCACCCCTTTTCATATGCTAATTTGTCCTTTTAATGCATCTTTATCCCCGACCTAAGTGTTTTTCAGGAGGCAAATATAATAAAACTTATTAAACATAAATCAATTCCTAACAATCATCAATATTTTCTTAGAAAGTGGTGACCTAGTCCCTCTAAGCATAAATTTCAAATTTTAAATAAGATTCAATGGGAATCTTTCCTCCAAAACCCTATGATCGGCCTATTAGGTTGTATTTCAAGAAAATTAGGGTTTCAAATGTACAAATAAGGGTTTCTACCTCCATTTTTCCTCTCCTCTAGTTCATTTTACTCTCTTAGTTCATTTTCACTCTCTTAGACTCTCTTTCTCTCAATCATCAAGTACTCAGGCAACCAAGTAAGCATACAAGCATTAGGATTTTGCGACTTCCCCCATTGAAGCTCCTCATGCATGTTGTAGAACATCAAAAGAATTTTGGTAAGAATTTCTATTGCATTATCATTCTATCTTCCTTTCCTTTGTGTTCATCTCATTTGGGTTTAATCACCTACAAAGGGGTTTGACTTAGGCAAAACGCTTTTATCTAACCCTAACAATTTCTAGTTTTTGCATGTGTTTTCAGATATTTTTATGCAGGTTAAATGAAAGACTAAGTGTTGCTAGAATTACCAACATTCTCCTCAAGTCAACTCCAAGCCTCAAAACCTAGGAAGGACAAAAGGACAAGTTTCAGGTCACTTTTGGGGGTTTCTGTCATAGATTGTTGCAAAAAAAAGGAATATCAACTGAGACCCACAAAACCAAAGCCTAATTCCTGGAAAAGCCACAACAGGACTAGGTTGCCCCTATTGGCAACCTTGTCCCTATCATAAGCCCAAAAAATAGTTTTTGTGTTTGTGGACAAGCATTTCCCTAAAACCTATTCCGACAAAGTTTCCAGGTTGGAGGACTTAGTCACCCCGGTTGCCATATGTGTCCTTTTTTTAGTTTCAAGCAATTTCTAGAGGCTTCCTAAAAGAATCCATCTACAACAACATTTATCCAGGTGCACACCTTCTTTCCTTCATTGTCATTTTCTAGAAAACACACATTTAGGGCATATAGCTGGTTAACTCGCATTAGCTTAGTTTTATTTAATTTCACTTCCATACATCTAGATTAGCTTCATTTTAATTTCATCTCTAGCCACACATTTCACACACATTCACAACCATCATCAAATCCATCCCCTCTTTTTGAATCAACTTAGCCTTAAACATATCAACTTAGAGGAAATAGAGCTATTTCCAAACCAAGTGCTCTTCAAGGGGTGAAAAACTAGGTAAGATCCTAGCAAGGGAATCCTCTTTCCCTGATATTAGCCATATGTTTTTGGTGGTTCATTAATTTTTGGAGTTTACCTTGTCTTCATGATTGATCTTGTGTTGTTGCAGCAACTAGCCCTTGAATTCTTTAGAAATGGTGTCAAGTTGATTTAGAATCTCAAATCCTTGGGGGCTTGACCACCTCCTTCATCTTTCTCGTTCTTCTTTGTCATCCTTCAACATCTGAATCATGTGGCTACTTTAGTGTGAGTCTAAATCAAGTTCATACTCTAACTAAAGTGGGGGCTAAATGTATCACCAAAAAGTGTATACCTTGACACTTTTCACTCATTTGGACCTTGGCCTATGATCTTGGTCCCTTTTTCAACCCATTTTTACCCATTTCCAAGCCTTGTGACAAAGTGTTGTAAGGTGTTGCAAAACATTTTCACTCTCCTAGGCTCGTCATCACTTAATCAATACATTATTATGCCAAAATGACCCCTTAATCCTCATACAAGACTTATCTTAGAGTTTTTTATGACTAAAATCATGAAAAACATAAATAATAACATTTTAATTTGCAAAAATCAATAAAAAAATCCCAGGTGGACTAGGTCACCACCTTGGGCGACCTAGTCCCATATGGCATGAAATTCAATTTTAAGTTAATTTTCATTGGAATTTTGGTCTCTAAAACCCTAAGGTTAGTCAATATGAAGTTATTTCTCATTATGCACCACTCATTTTCATCTCTCCTCTCAATCTCTCAATCTCTCTTCTCTCCTTCTCCTCAAGCCATTTAATGTTTCATCTTCTAAGTCAACAAGACACGATTTCTGAAGCATTCAAGGGTTGGTTTCTGCAACAACGCAAGATCAATCATCAATACAAGGTTAAATCCATTACTCCATTGTTTCATTATTCATTTCATGCTTTACCTCATTGTCTCTTCATTTTATTTGATTATCTAAAAGGAGCTTGACTAAGGCAAGGCCCCATACTCTAACAATCAACAATTTTTCCCTCTTTGTGTGTTTTGTAGGTCTTGCAGGTAGATTTGGCAAAGGAATAAGGTGGAAATGGATTCAACAAGTTGTCCAAGCTCTCTAGGGTTGAAGAAACCCTAGTTGAAGCTTGGAAGACACCCACAGACCAAAATCTTCACTTTCGGGGCCAGATACCTGAAGGAGCAGGAAACACAAACCAAAGGCCTCAGATCCCATCTTCTGGTTCACAAAAACACAGAAGAGGACTAGGTCACCCATAACGGCAACCTAATCCCTCTAAGCTTGTTTTTAGGGGATTTTCATATTTTTGGGCACCAATTTTATAGAAACCTATTTCAATCTAGTTTTTTGGCACATAGTTGGTTAACTTGCATTAGCTTAGTTTTTTTTACTTGCACTTGCATACATCTAGATTAGCTTCATTTTAATTTCAGTTCTAGCCACACATCTCACACAAATTCACAACCATCATGAAATTGCCCCCCCCCCCCTTTATGAATGAAATTAGCCTTAAACATATCAACCTAGAGGAAAGAGAGCTATTTCCAAACCAAGTGCTCTTGGGGTGAAAAGCCCTAAGAGCCTAGTAAGGGAATCCTCTTTCCCTGGTATTAGCAACACATTAGTGGAACACCCTAATTAAATTTGTAGTTTTTTACCAACCCCCGGACCAATCGTAATGTGAAATTTGTCGATTCAATTGAAACTTCCCCACCTAATGTAATGAATGTAGATTCACAATATTTACATTCTGCTTATATTCCGCCAGTAACCCATGTCTCACCTATTAACGAAATGGTAGGCACAATTTGCATTATCCATCGAAAGGGCCCAACCAAAGGACCTCTTGGCATATCCTTCTCTACACAAGATGTACTACAAAACCTCCCCGATGGCCCTCTTTACATAGTTTGTCGTATCTATGATAAGCCCACTAATGGGATACTCATAGATCCTGCATGTGGTGAGAATTTCATCACTGAAGAGTTTCTTGTATTACATAATCTTGATCAAGATGTGTATAATCGACCTACTACATGGATCTAAACATACCATGGTTTTGCATGCCCGACAATTGGATCAATTTCCCTCCCCTTGCAAATAGGTCCCAAGACATTTGATGTTACCCTTTCAATTATACCTCAGTCAGACCAATTTCTCTTAAGACTTGGCCTTCCATGGCTTCATTCTATTAAAGAATTTCCATCCATCATTTATAAGTGTGTGAATTTTCCTATCGACAACAAAAAAATTACTGTCCATCATAGCGGTTTTAACCTGTTATCCTCTAAGGGTAACTTTTCCTTGGATGTATTTTGGCCTGAACCTAAAAATTCCATCACCCCTAGGCAGGACTTCTTCTTTATTCCATACCAAAAATTCATAGCCAAGAAGATATCCGAAATTTCTTTGTGCAACATACCTCCTTCTACCTTAGACTCACCCATCCTTGATGAAGTCATTTTGTCACCTGACTCTGATGTGCCTAGACAACCCACTCTTAAAACCTCCTCCACATCATCCAAGAGGCCTAGGGATCATGATAGCAACTTTTTCCTCCTAGCTCGCACCAAAAAAATTCATAAAGCCAGCGAGAAAGTGGATATGCCACCCTTAGTGCCTCCCATTCCTCCTCTCAGGAATGATAAACAACCCATAGTGGACTAGCCAACTCCTTCACCTATGAACCTTGATCACAAAACCCAAAGGAATAAAGAAGCTAGGGAATGTCGACGTCATCGTCATTCTCTAGCCCATCAATCTCATGAGGAAGACCAAGTTGAAGAGCCCAACCCTCATGTGCCTAAGGCCAGTGCTCTTGATCCTCCTCTTCCACCCCCACAACTACATCCAATATCTCCTTCATCATCACCCATCTTACAAGCCACTGCTGACATTATTATCCATCCTACCATTTTCATTAACTTAGATGATGACAATGAGGAGAATTCCAAGATTGATGAAGAGGTACACCATTCCTTGAATTCACTCGTCTCCTCTTCTATAAGCATTCATGAGGCTTCTCCTCACAGAAGTGTTTACATGGATGCTAGTTTCACAATCATTATTGTTCGTCTTGCTAGCTTCCCTCTCAATTTTTACTCTGAGCAAGATTGGGAGGTCAATGACTTTCTTTATGAGTGACATGCACTTTCCTAACTAGTGGTGTTTCCTTTTCTTTTTCATTTTCACGTTCATTTGAATGTCATGTATTCCCTGTCTTATTTGATGTTTTTTGACATTCTTCTCTATGTTGTGCTTTTGTTTTGGACTTTAAAATTTTTCCTTTTTCTTTTATCTTCCTTTTGGGGATGATCCAAGGCATTGAGACCACCAGGTCTCCTTCATGTTGACCCAAAAGGAAAAAAAAAAAAATCCTTTTCATTTCTAACTTCTTGCTTTTCATTTAGGGATGATGCAAGGCATTGAGACCGCAATGTCTCTTTCATGTTGACCCTAATGAACCCCTTTTCTTTTCACCATTTATTTTTCACCTTTGATTTTGGGATGATGCAAGGCATTGAGACAATAATTCTCCTTCATGTTGACCCGAATGAACCACTTTTATTTTGACCATTTATTTTTCACCTTTCATTTGGGGATAATGCAAGGCATTGAGACCACAATTTCTCCTTCATGTTGGCCCAAATGATTCATTTTTTAATTTTTCATGCCCTTATTTCCTTCCATTTGAGGATGATGCAAGGTATTGAGGCCACAAATGTCTCCTTCATGTTGACTCAAAATCTAAGGCTCCCTTGCTTTTGTCTTTTTCTTTTTCTTTCTATGGTCATTTTTGGGGATGATGCAAGAATTGAGACATCCCACGTCTCCTCCATGTTGACCTAAAATGACTCTTCTTTTTCATTTTGTCTTCCCTCTGTATGTGGCCTTCTTCTCATTCTATGTGTTTGGGATGATGATAATAGTTCCACGCTCTTTAAGATATTGTAGCAACGAATGTACTAACCTCAAATACATAGATCCCTTGTGTGTTTGGTATTTTCCATTTTGGGGGCATCTTACCCCTTCTATTTTATTTTCTTCTTTTTTTTTCATGATGTAGCCTTTCTCGGATACTCATTTCTTGAAAGGCTCTCATGTTCCCTTTATAGTTTTCCTTTCTCTATTTTAAAGCAATTTCTCACAAAGCAGTTTGTAGAATTCCCTTTAAAGTGGGGGCATACAGTGGCACTATTATGTTTTAATTTTATTTATTTTTCTTGATTTGAATTTTCTTTCCCTTTGCAAGTGCTTCCTAGTGCAACCTTGTTACTTCAATTAATGCATTTTCTCACTTTTTGGATGACATCGAGTATAATGTCCTTCATAAGTGTGACTTATCTCAGCATATTGCATTCCTCTTAGTGGCCTGATTTGACACATTGCATCCTCTAAGTTTTAAATCTTCTATACTTTGACCGGTCCTCTTTTGGAAAGATTACATGCAATATTCCCTAAGTCAAAAAGACCTCAAATTAACTAAACAAGATTCCTTCGATAACTTGCATTTTTCATTTCTTTTGAACTATTTACTTTTCCATGTTGCACTTTTGCATTTTGTGCATACATGGCCACCCTACATAACAAAACTTGCATGCCTATAGTGCTAGCTTGCACTTTTTCATGGGTTCTAAGCATCCAAGGCTTTTCTTGTCTCATTAACCACACCCCTATCCTTGAGGCGCCTTATAAAAGTTGTCAAGGAGTACAAGTTTGGTATGGTTGATTAGGAACACCAACTAGTGGCACGAGTTTCCCCATAGCCACCTTTATGTGTGTGAGCACTAACAACCGAGTGTATGTGTCTCTCACCACATTTTGGCATTCTCACTTGGTGAAAACCCAAACATTTCATCACCCAGAGTGAGTACATCCTTTCCCTCTTTTTAGACAAATAGCCTAGATCTGATCCACAACTAGCTGGACAAATGGTCAAAGCTTGATCCGAACTTTCTCCACCCTTTCACATCAATCCTTTTGTGATATTTCACACTTGTGTTTATTTTTCCATGAGATCTTGATCCTGGGGGCTTGATCATCCTTCTTGATCATGAGTTATCTCATCTTACTAGCATAAGCACATTAGATCCCACTTCCCAAGCATGATTCAACAACTTTAATGTGAGTTTGAAGAACGTTCATACTCTCACTAAAGTGGGGGCTAAATGTGTCTCCAAAAAGTGTATACCTTGGCACTTTTTCACTCATTTTGGATTTTTTCAGTGGATTTTGGTCTTGATCACCTTGATTCAGCTTGTAAGCTTGCAATTCATCAATAATATAGCAATGTTTTACTAAGGTGTTGTGAAGTGTTGTAATGCAATTCTTCACTTCTCTAAGACCCTTTCAACATAATTCACCTAAATAATAAATTCTTGCACCTTCCTAACCCTTAAGACAAAGTGTTGTCAAGTGTTGTGTTGCATTTTCACATGTATCTAGGCTTATCACCCCTTTTCATATGCTAATTTATCCTTTTCATGCATCTTTAGTCTTGACCTAAGTGTATTTCAGGAGGAAAATATAATAAACTTTATTAAACATAAATCAATTCCTGACAATCATCAAAATTTTCCTAGGAGGAAAATCTCACCACTTTGGGAAACCTAGTCCCTCTAAGCATAAAATTCAAATTTTAAATAAGATTCAATGATAATATGGCCTCCAAAACCCTAGGTTCAGCCTATTAGGTTGCATTTTAGGAAAATTAGGGTTTCAAATGTACAAATACGGGTTTTTACCTCCATTTTGCCTCTCCTCTAGTTCATTTTTACTCTCTTGGTTGATTTTCACTCTCTTAGACTTTATTTCTCTCAATCATCGAGTACTCAAGCAACCAAGCAAGCATACAAACATTAGGGTTTTAATACTTCCCCCATTGAAGTTTCTCATGCATGTTGCAGACCATCAACAAAGGTTTGGTAAGCATTTCTATTGTGTTATCATTTAATCTTTATTTCCTTTGTGTTCACCTCATTTGGGTTTAATTTCCTACAAATGGGTTTGACTTAGGCAAACCCCTATTAGCTAACCCTAACAATTTATTATCTTTACATGTGTTTTAAGATCTTTTGATGTAGGTTAAGTGAAGAAAAAAGTCTTTCTAGAAGTACCAACATTCTACTCAAGTCAACTCCAAGCCTCAAACCCTAGGAAGGATAAAAGAATAACTTCCAACTCACTTTCAGGGTTTTTTGTCACGTGTTGCTGCAGAAAAGAAGAACATCAATCCAGACCCACAAAAAAAAAGCATGATTCCTTGAAAAGCCACAAGAGGACTAGGTCACCCCTATTGGTGACCTTGCCCTTGTGCTAGTCCTGGAAAAGGGTTTTTGTGTTTTTGGACACCCATTTCCCCGAAACCTATTCTGACAGAGTTTCCAGGTTGGAGGAATAGGTCGCCCTAGTTGATGTAACTATCCTTCTATTGGTTTCACACAATTTCTAGAGGCTTCCCGAGAGCATCCATCTACAACATAATTTCTTCAGGTGCACACCTTTTTTCCTTCTCTGTCATTTTCTAGAAAACACACATTTAGGGAATATAGTTGGTTAAATTGCATTAACCTAGTTTTATTTACTTGCACTTGCATACATCTAGATTAGCTTCATTTTAATTTTAGTTCTAGCCACACATTTCATACAGATTCACAACCATCATCAAATTTTCCCCCCTTTTTGAATGAACTTAGCCTTAAACATATCATCCTAGAGGAAAGAGAGATATTTCCAAACCAAGTGCTCTTGGGGTGAAAACCCCTAAGAGCCTAGTAAGGGAATCCTCTTTCCTTGGTATTAGCCATATTTTTTTGGCGGTTCATTTTCAAGAATTGATTTATGTTGAAACAAGATTCCTTCGAACACTTGCATTTTCATTTCTTTTGCACTTTTTACTTTTTCATGTTGCACTTTTATATTTTGTGCATACATGGCCATATTAACGTTGGCAATGGATAGACATCCTAAATCAATAAGGTTTTTCACTAGGTTCTTTAGAAAATTACACTATTGAGTATCATGGTCGTTTTGGCGATAAAAATAGGAATAAGCAGTGGCATTGTAGGAAGGAGGTGGCATTTTAGGAAGGAGGTAATGGTTTGTTAAGATTAGGTGTATGGACGAGTGGTAGAGAAATAATATGTTGTTGAAGTAGTTGGCTACTTTAGCACCTTCAATGGCACAATGTTCCACCCTAGAAGGCTGATACCAGGGAAAACATTTGGCTAATAATAGGGAAAGAGGATTCCCTTACTAGGATCTTAGGGTTTTTCACCCCAAGAGTACTTGGTTTGGAAATAGCCCTTGAATGCTTCAGAAATGGTGTCACGCTTACTTAGAATCTCAAATCTTTGGGGGCTTGACTACCTCCTTCATCTTTCATGTTCTTCTTCTTTTTCATCCTTCACCATCCAAATCATGTGGCTACTTTAGTGTGATTCTAAAGCAATTTCATACTCTCACTAAAGTGGGGGCTAAATGTGTCACCAAAAAGTATATACCTTGACACTTTTCATTCATTTGGACCTTGGCCTATGATCTTCGACCATTTTTCAACCCATTTTTACCCATTTCCAAGCCTTGTGATGAAGTGTTGTAAGGTGTTTCAAAACAAATTCACACTCTCCTAGGCTTGTCATCTCTTAACCAATACATTATTATGCCAAAATGACCCCTTAATCCTCATACAATACTTATCTTAGAGTTTTTTATGAAGAAAATCTCAAGAAACATAAATAATAACATTTTAATTACCCCAAATGAACCAAAAATTGTATACCTTGACACATTTCACTCATTTGGACTTTGGTCTGTGATCTTGGACCATAAAAAAAATCAATAACAGTACTACAAATAAAATTTTTAATTACCAAAAATCAATAATAGTACTACAAATAAATTTTTTAATTACCAAAAACTAATAATAAGTGTTTACCTTGTAAGTGTTCTATACTTTGATTAGTTTCATAATTGGTAATGGACCAAGTATTTCCTTCTTCTCAAGCCATCTAGGGTTTCATCTTCTAATTCAAAAAGACACCTCATTTTGATGGTCCATCTGCAACAACATTTCTCTAGGTGCACACCTTCTTTCCTTCTCCGTCATTTTCTAGAAAACACACATTTAGGGCATATAGTTGGTTAAATTTCATTAGCTTACTTCTTTTTACTTGCACTTGCATACATCTAGATTAGCTTCATTTTACTTTCAGTTCTATCCACACATTCACAACCATCATCAAATTCAACCCCCTTTTTCAATGAACTTAGCCTTAAACATTTTAACCTAGATGAAAGAGATTTATTTCCAAACAAAGTGTTCTTGGGGTGAAAAACCCTAAGAGCCTTGTAAGGGAATCCTCTTTCCCTAGTATTAGCGATATGTTTTTCACCCTTGAAGCTATCTTTCTGGAGCCTAACAACATTCAACAAATAGGTTAATTTTTGGGAAAGAGGATAGGTTAGATGATACTAGGTCCATAAAAATGAAGCATTTTTAATTTAAAATCATTCAATGAATGGTTTATTTTTAAGGTTAGATGAGCTTAGCCTTAAACATATCAACCTAGAGGAAAGAGAGCTATTTCCAAACCAAGTGATCTTGGGGTGAAAATCCCTAAGAGCCTAGTAAGTGAATCCTTTTTCCCTAGTATTAGCCATATAATTTGGGCCCTTGAAGCTATCTTTTTGGAGCCTGCCAACATTCAATAGATAGGTTCATTTTGGAGAAAGATGATAGGTTAGATGAAAACTCTTACATTACCTATCATATTGCTTAATGCACTTCTCTATTTTTTTTAATTAGTTTACTCTTATTTCTTTCATTTCTATTACATTACACAATGTGTTTTCCAGCAATATAAATGTTATTAGTTTAGGGTTAAGCATTTAGGTTTTCATAGTGCATTTCAGCACCGTCACACACCTCACTTTCATCCCCTTTACGTATTTCCCCAAAATGTTTTATTTTTAGGCATAAAGGAGGATTATTGACCATATTATTGATGAAGGAGACATTATAAATTGGCACTATTAATCTGCATCAAAGACCAACATGAAGGAGACATTATAATACATTGGCACTATTTTGTTTTATTTTTATTTCTTTCTCTGGATTTTCATTTTTTTTCCCTTTTCCCGTGCTTCCTAGTGCAACCTTGTTACTTCACTTGATGTGTTTTCTCACTTTATGGACAACATTGGGTATAATTTCCTTCATAAGTGTGACTTATCTCATCATATTCCATTCCTCTTAGTGGCTTGATGCAATGCACTATATCCCCTAAGTTGTGAATCTTCTATAATTTTATCGGTCCTCTTTTAGAAACACTGTACACAGAATGATCCCTAAGTCAAAAAGATCAACAAGTGAATGACTTAGAATGCTTTTAGAGCTCATCACTATTTGTAATACTTGGTCCATTACCAAAAAAGGGTAATTATCCTTCATTGATAATTGATTCAAGTTTCATAAATCCACACAATTGTGGATTTACCCATTCTTTCCTATATTAGAAAATTGTTTTCTATCCATGTTGAATGATGGATAGGAAAAATGATCCTTACATTAAGAAGTTTTTGAATATTTGAAATGATAGTACCTCAAATCTTTGGATTATATTTTGCTTTCTTTTTCTTGTGAGGCATAGAACTTTCCTTGAGGGGAATTTCATGTTGGACCTCCTTCAGACAAAAATAATTTAATTCCTCACACTAATAAGCAAGTACATCCATGTATTGCCACAAAAAGTTTGTAAACTTATCTTTTTCTTCTAGATTGCATCATTTACCAATATTTATCATCTTGGGACCCTCCTTTGTTCCATAATTCAGCTACTCAACTTCAAATAAAGAATCAAATCTAGATTTCTCCCACTTCTTGACATAAAGAGAATTTTTTTCAAAATAATCTAAGAGAGGGAAAATGTTTGGGAATTTTATTCCGTTTTAACTACAAGATTTCCTCACCAGTATTGTGATCCACCTTAGAGAGCAATTATTGAGAAGATGAATCGCTTCCCTCAAAATACAAATCACTAAAATCTACAACCTTCTCAAGAAAGACAATAATTTAATGGTCATCATTAAATATTTGTTAATGATCAAAATTATCAAGAACACTAGGATGGAAACTAACTCAATAGTATATTTGGTTCCTTTTAAGTCTTTGTGTGGGATCATAAGAGTAGATGATACTATTAGAGAATTAGCCCTATCATTGTATTCCCTTGGAACAACAATAATATCACATGTATTAAAGCCTTCAATGTCATCCCAAACAAGGTACGATAATGCCTTAACCTTTCATTTTTTGTCTAGTACAAAGTCCTTATGTGAAAAATGACAACCTCAACATCACCTTGAGCATGAATATTTTTAATCCCTTTCTTGTGTGCATTCTCCACTCCTAAAAACAACACCTCATATCTCACAATGTTGTTAGTATTATCGAATTGCAATTTGAAAGAGAATGGAAAAAAATTCCTTGTGGCGATACAAAAACTATCCCTACACTATATCTTGTGGATGAGAAACTGCTATGAAATTCCATAGTCCAAACATCATGTGGAATCCCTAAGATGACAATTTTAAAGTATGTAGTTTCTTCATATAAAGAGGTATCTTCATCTAAAGAGAGTGAACCATGAGTTACCTTCTCTTTTCTTGAATCATTATTTGAAGACTCTAAAGTTTCATCAGTTTGAAAATAGTGAGTACCTATTCCATAATATTCAAAAATAATTTGAGATCTAGAATCATCAAATTTCATTATAGAAAACTTAGCTTCCATTTATGAAAGTAGTTTTTCTATAACACCCTTGATGGGCATCCTTGCCTTATGCCAATACATATTGACCTTACCCCCAACATCCTTGCAGAAGTTTTATCCCAACTATATCCCATATGAGGCTAGGACATAAACTACCAAAACTAACATTTTGACCTTCTTATTAGGAAATGCAGCAAATGCAAATTGTGCATATTTAATTTGCTCGATTAAGATCACTTTCTTGTTTTCCATTGAAAACATCAGCCAAAGGTCTTGGTTTATTCAAACCCAAAGCATTAGCCACTTTGGTTGGCATCACATTGTCAAAGGCACTTAAATCAATGACACAATTACTTAGCTTATAACCATTAACCAATAAGGAGATATAAAATGGATCTATCTTTCCCATAATAGATAAGGCGATTAAAACCAAATTAATTTGTGAAGGCCTTTGTTCGGGAATAACTGGGAAATTCTAGGAAGATTCTTAGCTAGGATGAGTTGTTTTATCCCTAAAAAACTTAACAAGTATATCAAATTGATCAAGGTTGGCCTAAAGATACTCAAATTATGATAATTTAACTTTTATCTTCTTTGCATGGTCTATTCATGCCAAAGGCTTCATAATGATTTATCAAAGAAGACAATATATTTTCATTCTAGGGATTTGGAATTAGGGTACTAGTATTAAATGTAGAAGAAGATGCAAGATGATTTGAGGTACTTAATTTCTTACTTCTGATTGTATCTTTTGATTGGACTAGCCCAAAGGAGTCCCCCTCTTATTGATTGTAACCATTAGACGCAAGGGATATTTTTCCTTAGTTGCATCACATTGTTGATAATTAAGATGATTTTGTGAGTGAGTGAAAATAACATAAGCATCATTAAATATTTTCTCTTCTTGCTCACCTCCTTCATATTGTAAAAGCCCAATATTAGAGTCACCAGCCAGATCTAATTCCTCCTCCTAAAAGAGATTGGCACCAACCTCTGAAAGATATTTTGATTGATGAATATCTTCTTGCTAAGATTAATAGCATCTCACTATTGCATTTGTAGGTGGAACTTAAAGAACAAGTCTTCCTTGTGGTGCAAGAAGTCTATTATGGTTCCTTGCAAAATTTCCAGGATAATTTGAAGCATTCAGATAAGTTTTCCATGGAACGTGTTTGTATGAATAAATAAAAGATCCTTGAGAATTTTTTTTTAATAGCTAGAAATTCATTTACTAAATTTTTCACCATAGGATCTATGGTGCTTATGGAAGGTTGGGCTAAAGATGTATGTCCTTTGTTCCTATTTGATTCATTTCTATCTTTCCAATAAGGACCAAATCATCCTCAACTTTAATAGCCATTTCTTGAACAGCTTCAAGTGTGGCTTGATTAGATCATACAAAATAAAACTTACCTCAAGAAATTGTAATAATGAAGAAGCACTTTAAATTGTGAGCTATTGGATGAGCATTGGCTAGAATCCTAGTTGTCAACTTGTTGAATTTTTCCATGAACTCACACATGGGTTTGTGTGGTTCCTTCTTTATTTGTGTAAGTTGAGCCAACAAGGAATGATAATCTTCATCAGGCTTGAATATTTCTTCAAAATTGGTTCGAAGAGTAGCCGAATTTGTGATAATTCTAGCAACAAGATTGTAGAACCAATCAATTGCTACTCCTTGGAGAGTTTCAATGAGTAATCTTATCGATACATCTTCATGTTCTATGTTTAGAACTCTATAAATAATATAGAATGCAATGATATGCTCATTTGGATGTTGCTTTCCATCTTTATAGAACTTGGGTATGTTCTCGTGTGATCTTTGAATAAGTTCATGTAAAGGTGGATCAAATTCAAAGGTTCAAAAGCGTTACCCCAAGGACCTTGAGCAGCATCTTGAGCTATCATTCTACCTTGGTTGAATTGAGGGATAATAAACCTTTAAACTGATGTTATAGATAAATCTCTCTAAATACTAGAAGCTTCACTTGGAATAGTTAATATTACATATGTAGAAGAAAAAATCCTTGTACGTGATAAAGAGGTGATCTCATTTGTGAGGAAAAAGGAACAAAATTATGTTTATGTATCAATTAAAAAGTAGGATCAATATGTCCTTGAGCCCTTTGACCACAATTGTAGCTTCTTTCCACCAGAATGCAAACTTGGCAAGAGAAGTAGATCAACAATAAAATAAATAATTATAAACACAATAATAAACTAGTATACTTCAACCAAAATCTTGAAGCTATGGTTGTGTATTCATATTCCCAACAAAGTCACTACAAAAATTGTTGGGTGAATGTTTTGTAAATAACTAACTGCTTACAAAATGGTAATTTTAGACATAGTTACAATGATATATTTAAATATATCCTCTCTGAAAGGGGAGGCTCCCTTCTTACTGCTCACTAAAACAACTAGTAACTAACTAGGATTATATGCACTATAACTAACTATGGGTGTTTTCATCATCCTATTATCTTATTTTAGAATAGATGTTTTTCTCTTAAATAAATTACAATAATATCTCATGATAATTTTAACATATAATTAACCAAAAAATCCTATTTCAATATCTACTTGATTTAAATGAAAGAGTAACTAGAGTGGTACCAGTGAATGTTGGTAACTCAAAATCCCTCAAAATCACAAAGTCTTTTGTTGCCTCCAAACATGATTCATAAAAATATAGAACTAAGTATTTTGTAGCTCAAATTCTTTAATATATGCCACTAAAACATCATAAAAAATGTTGATGACAACCCGCAGCCTAAAGTCTTTGAATAACTATCAAAGTGTACACACAAGAACATAAACTTCAAATATAATAATGTCACCCAAATTTTTCAAAATCAAATTTGAATTCCCTTCTAAAAAATATGATATCACTCCACTTATTTATCATTTACAAGAAAAATTAATGAGAAGGCCATAAGAACAATCTCAACACATAACAAAGAAGATCCAAGACAAATATTGGATACAATTCTATTTTTTTTATTGATTGAAATTTGGTTTGCACCTTAAACAAAAAGTATCAATATTCTTTTGAAATGAGGAGTGCTTCACTTAAAAATATAAAAGTTACCTATTATAAAAGAGCTCCCTAACAAATATAGAGAAGAGAAAAGAGCTAAAATAGGAAAGCTAAAACTAACTTGAATTATTCAACAATAGAGTCAAATTTGATTTAGGACTTCTATTTTTCTACATGTAATTTTATATTTATAGAAGGAATTTAATATACATCATAAACTAATTACATATTTCATAAGGGAAAATAATGAAAATAAACTATGGAATGAGCACGTTTCTTCATTCTTCACCATCCTTTTCCAAGAAATCTTCATATTTCTTTAATGTTGCTTGAACTTCTAAACTATCTGATCTTGTAGTATGACTGGAGACTACAAGTAATCATGCAATTGATTCCTTGATGGTGATGTAATTTTTCTTGTCTCTTTCATGTACTACCTTCAGGTTATTCAAAGTAAGTTGAATTTCCACTAATTTGTCAATAGAAGCTAATGAAAAAGCTTCATCTTCAAACTATTTTTGTATTGATGAGGTGAACTCCTGGATAACCATGATAAAGAGGATAACTTTTTGGTTTTCATAAAAAATGTAGCTCTTTTATTTTGGTGATGAGATCTAAACTTTTATCTTCACCAAACTCTTGAGTTTCATGTAAATCTCTGATTAAATAACTGATGACATTAAACTTATACTTCTTGATCTAGCGTAGGTTGACAAACATTTTTCTATTAGGAATTATCCTAATTTCCTCTAGCACATGAGCCTTGAGGGTGAGTTCGAGATCATGGGGGTCCAAAAGTGGCGATATGAAAAAAAGATGGTGGATGACTTTGTTTATCCAAATTTGATGAAATGAAAAGGGTTTATTGAGAAGATTGCCAACTTTCCACGAATATAAGAAATGCCTTATTTTGAATTTAATATATAATTATTATTGATTGTTTACATGCATTATGACTAAAGTCCTTATTGATAGCCTGATTTAAAAACATCAATAATTCTCAAATAGTTTCACATTTTTTGAATTTGAAAGATGTGGTGCATTCTATACTTCCCATACTATACTTGATAAAAAAAAAAAAATTAAATTTCATAAATGATTGACCAAGTTATGGTGGCTAGACAAACAAGTTTTAAAATTTTTAAAAACAATTAATAAAAAGTTCATAACTAATTATTTACTTTCAAAAAATACATCCCATCTAAACATGTATCCTCTACTTATTTTGAAAGTTTCAAAAAAAAAAAAAATCTTGTACTTAGGTTGGTCAATCACACACATGCTTTTTATTTCTTCCCTAAAAATTTAGTACAACATTGAAATTTCACTTTTTTAACAAATAGATTTACTATTTTCTAAAAGTGAACCAGTATCTTAGAAACTACATTTAGTTTTCTACAAATTTTGTTGCTATATGTTTTCAAAATTATGCTAATAACCTATTCAAATTTTTATGTCAAGTTGCCTGACTCTATTTTTCTAAATTTTGATTTACACTTAAGGTCCTAGTTTAGACCCCCATGGTCTTGCACTTGTAGTGTCAAAAAATATACTCCTTTCATTTCACACTTTGTTTGGGTCCCCTAATTTAAATGGACTTAATTAAGCCTCTAATTGCCTAAATTTTGTATTTACAACCTAATTAATTGCAATTTTTGATGGGGGAAGTGTGACTTAATTAATGCATTTATCATAATTAACACCCGAAATGAATAGGTCATGATTATTTAGGTTAGGACCCCTTGGGTGAATGGGTCCCCTTTAGGATCTCAAAGCCAAAATTTAAACATGTTTTTGGTGGCATCTTAAGGTCCTAAATTCAAGATTTAAGTGTTGGCTTATAATGTTTAATTTTTGGGAAATTAGAAAATAGTCTATAAAAGCAAGGTCTTTTATTAATTCAAATTCTAGAATTTCAAGAGATCAATTCCTAAAGCTAAGATTATTGTAAAAGGTGTTTAAGGATTTCTCAAGTATTTTTTGTAGCAATCAAGATATCAAGCATCATGGCAAAGTTATCAAGCATCTTGCATGTTTTTGGAGCTAACATTGTGATGTAAGTTTCAAGTTTCAAATCAAGATTCAAGCATAAATATCTTATCATCAATCAAGCCACTTCATGCAAGATCAAGACCCTAGAGAGATCCACTAAGTTTCAGTCCTTTAAGGGTTTCAAATAAACATTTTGGTGAGTTGAAACATAGTAATTGTTCATTCATCATTCCTTTCATGTTTCACTATTTCAATTAAAGGTTTAATTACCAAAGTGGGTTTTGACCAACGCAAACCCCCATTTACCAAAATAAAATAAAAATCCCTCTTTTTCTTGTGTTGTAGATCTTAGGTTGAAGAAGTATTGAAGATTCATCAAGGGAGAAAAAATGGAAAAGTTAAAAATGCAAAAGTTGTCAGAGTTGTCATCAAGCCACAAAAACTCACTTTCAGAATTTTTTTTTGACCTTTTGAATGTGAAATCTAGAGAATTAGGGAGTATAGACATGGGAGTAGAGGACCAAAAAATAAAATCTAGAGATCCCTACAAAGACCCATTTTTCCTAAGGTGAATTTGTCCCAAAAGACACTCTACAACAAAATTTTGGTGAAAGGTGCAAAAATAATAAACTATCTCAAATCTGCCTAAAAGTTGTAGGTTCTATTAGATGAAGGTCTAATCTTGTGATTCCAAGTGTTACATTACATTTTTTAGTTAATTTACTATTTTTAGTCTTTCTCCCCAAAGTGTTGTTTCAGCAAGACTACCCCATCTTAGATCGTAAGGAAAACAACAAGATTTCCTTCAATGCCGACTCACCTAAGGGTTGAAAGTCAACCTTGGCTCAAGGGATCTCTTTTTCCTAATGAAATAGAGGAAAATAGGTGCCTGATACCCCATTTTATCCTTTCTATTTATAGTAAAATTGGTGAACCCCTCATTTTAAAGAACTTATTTTTCTATGTTTCAACACTAACCCTTGAGATCCTTCATCTTTTTGCAAGCTTCGAAAAAAATATATATATCTTGTTGATTCTGTGAAAGTGTGTCAATGGTCTGACTCAATTTTACCCTTATATTTCCCATATTTCTTAATCCTTCCTCAAAATATTTCAGCAGTTTTGCTCCTTGGGCCAATATTCTAACAATTCATTTTGTAACTACTTTTCCTTGTACAAGTGTCCTTTCATATTTCTAAATGATAGGGTCTTCAATGCTTGTACCATAAAGCTCGATATTATTAGAAGATTGAGTAATCTATTGAAGTACAAAGGTAAGTTGTTCGATGTTGGCCTTATACTGATCCTTGATTTTCTTTTCTAGTTAAAAATTCTCAATTATAGAAGCCAATGCTAGTTGTGCATCCTCTTTTGCACTTTCATGTATCCTTTTTCTAAGTTCTATCCTTGTGATAGAATAATCAGAAAATTCTATCTCTTCTATAGTTTTACCTCAGGAGGTTGTGCAACCTCAACATATGTATAGCCTACTTTATCTACCAACACCCTTGAGAGAGTCTTTGGCTACTTTGTAGATTTTGTCTTTACTGGCACCAACTGAACAAAAACAGTCATCAAGAGATATGGCTTGCTTCTTTATTTTCTATGTTTGTGAGGCCAACCAAGGAGGGATAGGAGAATAACCTTCTCTAGAACCCATCATCAATGTTTGAGTAGATGTCATTTTACCCACAATGGTGGTGGTCACAAGTGGTGGAGTTTCATTTTGAATAGACATAGATATCTCCACATTTGGCATATTTTGTGCAATTTCAACCATAAATTTATCTCAGATTAAGTAGACATGTCAAAAGAAGGATTATATAGAATCATAAAATTAGGTGAGGAGCCAAAAATATTTTAAAAAATATTCCTAGGACTATAAAAAATAGAACCCGAGGTTTGGGATGAATGAATTGATTGAATTGTAATGGTAGTGGATACAAAAAATAAGAATGTTCGAAACAAGACTAGTAAAGGGTGGAGACTTTTCAATTGAAACAAAATGAGTGAGAATTGGAAAAGTGGTAGTGATAGGGGAAGAAGAAATAATAGTCTTTTCGAGCATCCTCATGTGGAGACTCTCACATACTTCTTGATCCAAAATCTCTTATGATTTTTCTTAAACTTAAGCTGACACTTCTTCCGTGAGAGTTGATGGCCCTTTTACATCTTTTATTTTACCCCTTTCATTATGAATTTGATATTAGGCATAGGGGTTCTACTTGTACCTAGCACATTACCCTTATTCTTTGTTCTAATTTCTTATTTTTTCCTAGCATGTTTCTAAGTTTCTTCTCCCTCAGATCTAGTATTAAAATTCTTCAATCTTATGTCCCTTTCTTGTAACCAAACATAAGTGTTAGCAAGAATGGGTTGGAATATCTCCCTGATGGAAATCATTTCATTTTTTGACCATTGAATGGGAGAAAGAGGGGTTTCGACAATATTATTTCTCTCACAAATAGGATCTAGTATGTTATCTTCATTCTCTATGTCTTTTGGAATGTCTACCAAATCTAGATTTACAATCTTCCATAAGGTAAGCTGACAGTAGTATAGCTTCCTTATGTCATCCACTATGTGTGCATGGTAATAGATGTTCTTGAGCTTATCTTTCATTGCTATATAGTTTAAATAAAGTATCCTTTTGTATATATATTCATTATGACCCACTGCATCTCTAATTTGATGGCCTTAGCTTTGGGAGATGTTGTGATAGAGTATATGCCTACTATGAGAAGAAACTTAAAACCTAGCTTTTGATACTCTACTTATCTATTATGAACTACCATGATTTAAATACACATATCCATGAGGACTATCTTACCACTCAAATAAATTTCAAGCATATATAGATATCCGACAAAGATCCCAACTCACATGTATGTGAAGGTGGGAAATTGTAGGAACATACAACAAAATTTATTGACAACTGCATGTTTGACATAGAACTTGAGAAAAGGAGAGTGTTTGACATGTAGAGATATGGAGCAAAGAAGGAATTATTGACCCTCCTAAAATCTTTAATACTTTTCTTTAAAACCAATTGGGAGTAATATTTATAAACTGGCACATGCTTCCTATCACCCTTTGATGTCAATCCTAGAATGCTCCACATTGACGCAAAAACATAAACCAAGTATGAAGTCATATCAAATCTCAATGAGGTGGGAAATTTTATAAGTTGATCATAAATTGCATCGCTTATTTGTTGGCCCCAGAATAAAAAAAATTTCCTCTTCATTATGACATGAATATACATGTACATCCGCTCTTCAAAATTGGAAGAGTTAGGCCATCCCTTAACCCTACTGAGAAGTGTAATCAAGTCATTTACTTGCTCGCTGAAATCAATGTGAGGGAAGCTCTTAGGTCTGCAAGGAAGCTAAGGTAGTGGAACAAATTCCTACACTAACCTTGAGAGGAGAATAATGCAAAATTTTATAAATTTTTAACAGTTACAAAAACTTAAATAGAAATAAGCACAAATATAATGCATACCACAACACAATGATTTATGTGGGGAAAACTCTTTCGAGATAAAAAATCCACACTCCAAAATCTACCTAATTTATTTTTTAGAAATCGAAAGATTACAATATACTTGCAAAGCAGTATTCTCATAGGAGTATCACCACCAGAGATCAAGAGACAATCTTAATTCTATCAAACTCTCAAAACACACCACTATCTACATACCTCCCACTTTCTTATAAAAATATTTTTGGAACCTTCCAGAATTAGGGTTTTACAAGGTCATCTTTTAGTTGACATGTTACCAAAAAAAAATTGACGTATCAATAGGAAAAATTCTTGACATGTCAAAAAAAAAAAATTGGGTTCTTTCCCTGAACCCCACGTATCTTTACAAGTGTACAGTATTTTCATGATCAGTAGCCACATACCAACATACATTATATCAATAAGTTGTATATAATTTCAATGTTGAAGCAGATTTTCCCAACAAATCTCCCACTTTTTAAACACCTTGCACGAACAACAAAAGGGTGTCATCATTATCTCTAATTGCTAAGGGAAAAATACCCATAGTCTTTGAACACCATCTAAACTTCTCTATGCTCACAAGATTAGTTAAATAATTAAAAAAATTCATCAAAGTCTTTACCTTAGATAGCTTGACCTTGGCATCTTCAACCATATCTCTAACAAAATGATACTATACATCAATGTGCTTGGTCTTGGCATGAAATGTTGGGTTCTTGGCTAGACATATCACACTCAAACTGTCACAATAAATTGTCACTGCACCTTGTTTTATTCCAATATCTAAACACAATATATTAAACCAAATGGATTATTTACAAGCATGAGTAGCTGCCATATATTTTTCTTCAGTAGTGGATAAAACAACCACGGCCTATCGCTTACTCATCTAGCTAATTTCACAACCAAAGAAAGTAAACACATAAGCACTATTGGACCTTCTGCTATCAACATCACTTGCCTAGTTTGAATCCACATAAACATGAATATTAAGGGAAATCTTGTATTTAGTCATATTACTATGATAACATAAGGAGTAATTTGAGATGTGCAAATATATGAAAACTCTTTTAACTGCATCCCAATGAACTCTACCAAGATTAGACATATATCTAGAAATAAATCCCATTGCTTGGGCAATTTCTGGTCTAGTAAAACCATATAATACATCAAACTTCCAACTACACTCTAGTAAGGCACTTTTCTCATGTCTTCCATCTCTAATGGAGATGTTGGACAATTTGAAATAGATAACTTTTTTTCAACTGAAATAGGAACACAAAATTATCTACAATCCTTCATATCAAACCTCTGTAAAATTGAGTTCACATACTTGCTTTATCCAAGCCATAGCTTTTTGTTCACTCTATCTCTTTTAATCTCCAACCCAAGAATGTGTTTTGTTGCACCAAGATCTTTCATTTCAAATTTAGCAGCAAGTTGAGATTTTAGTTCTAAAATGATACCTTTCCCTCTACCAATAAATAACATATCATCAACACATAATGCAATAAAAGTGAAACGATCACCATCAATTTTATAATAAATACCATGATCACATTTAGAATGCTCAAATCCCAATTTCAACACATATGTATCAAATTGTTGGTACCACATCCTAGGACTCTATTTTCAGCCATACAAAGATTTATTCAATTTGCAAACCAACTTACTTTTACCTTTCACCACATAGTTCTCTTAGTATATCATATAAATATCCTCCTCCAAATCAGCATGAAGGAAAGTAGTTTTCACATCCATTTGATCAACCTCTAAATCATAAGAAGTAGATATAGAAAGAAAAAATATAATGGATGTCATTTTTGCAACAAGAGAAACTATCTCACCATAATCAACACCCTCCACTTGAGAGTAACCCTTTGTAACCAATCTTTCTTTTTACTTCTCAATACCTCCATATGAAAAAATATTTTTCTTGAACACCCATTTACAACCAATAGGTTTTCATCCTTCAGGCAATGGTGCAAGATCCCATGTATCATTCTTTTTCAAAGATGTCATTTCTTCATCCATATCAATCTTCCAGGATTCTTTATCATTCATACCTAGTGCCTCTTCTATAGATCTGGCTTTATCAATGTTAGTATTCAAAGAATAAATACATCTTCAATCATCATGAATACCTTTTATGTGGTTGTCTATGCCTTGTAGACCTACAAACACAATGATTTGGATTATCTTCCTCCTTTTCTAAAGACCTAGAGCTAGATGAGCTCTCCAAAACTTCATGTCTATCCTTGGGCCTCAATTCAACTTTCTCAAGTTTAGAAGGAAATTGAATCACATCTTCCTATTTACCTTGTTTTGGCTGCAATGTAACACAAGAAGGCTTAGTTTCTCTAAAAATGACACTTGTACTGTGTATTACCTTTTGTGCAACAAGATCCCAAAGCTTGTATCCTTTCACACCATAACTATATCCAATGAAGATACATTTCATAGCCTTGTTCTCCAACTTTGTTCACTTCTGCTTTGGCACACGTGCATATGCCTCACAACCAAAAACTCTAAGATGTATTAATGAAGGCTTGCAACCTGATCATGCCTCTCTAAGTATGAGACTTGTTAACTAGGTTACAAGAAGTGGAAAAAACTTCAACCCAAAACCTTTGTTCTAGGCTAGCACCACTCAACATACTCCTAGCCTTCTCTATCAGTGTCATGTTCATTCTTTCTTTAACTCCATTCTATTATGGAGAATACGAAGTTGTCTACTATCTATGAATACTACAATATTTACAAAATCTATCAAAATCATTAGAGAAAAATTCACTATCATTATCAGTCCTCAAATATTTTATTTTCTTTCCAATTTGCAACTCAAACATTGCTTTAAATTATTTAAATCAACTAAAAACTTCAAATTTACTCTTTAAAAAATATGCACATGTCCTACTATAATCATCAATAAATGAAATGTAATATGTGGATTTACCAATTGAAGGAACATTTACATGACCAAATACATCAAAATGAATAAGATCCAATACACCACAAGATTTATGAGAACTCAAGTAAAACTTAATGTGGTTTTATTTTTCATAAATGCAATGCTCACATAAATAAAATTCTAGATTACAATCAAACAAACCTTCAATAAGTTTTTTATTTTTCAAGGTCCTTAGACCCTTTTTTCTAATGTGCCCAAGTCTCTGGTGCCATAACACATTTTTCTCTATAGATAAATTTGTCTCAGAAGAAAGAGCACCCTTGGGTACCCAAAATCCATTACCATCTATTGAAGGTGAAACCCTCACTTCTTCTACATACTTTATTTTCACATAAGTACTATTGCACTCAGTAATGCATGCATCAATATTATACGATGTCCCATATATAACACCTCTAACCATCTTGCATCCTTCATTAGAAAATATTACTTGCATGCCTATATCTATTAGTTTTCTCACGGATAAAAAAATTTGTGCTAATCCAAGGATATGCAACACACCATTAATCTTTTTTATTCTACCATTAAGAAACCTTATTTTAAATCTACCACAGCCAACAATGTCTAAATGAGAATCATCATCCAAGTACAACTTACCTTCATCAAATTCTCCATATTCATGAAATCAATCTCTATTAAAGATCATCTGAAAAGATGCATCTAAGTCAATTAACCATGCATCATTACTTTCATGAGTTGCCAAAGTTGCAATGAATGCGTCACCATATTCCTTCTCAGACTCGGAAGCATAATCAAATTTATTTTATTTCTTCTTCTTTTCTTCTTTGCATTCCTTATGTGCATGTCTAGGCTTAGCACAATTCAATCAAATAACTTTGGACTTTCCAAGATATTTAGATCTCCCCTTAGACTTGGATTTTTCATGCTTCTCATTCTTCTCACCTTTTCCCTTAGGTCATCCAAAAATATTTAGGGCCTCCTTGGGAGTGATGGATACCTTCCTCCTCATTTCTTCAAAAAGAAAATAACCCACCACATCTACAATCTTCAATATAAAAAAATTACTCCCAATAGCCATAACAAGAGAATCTCATGAATCAAGCAAAGAACAAAGAAAGATATGACATTTCTCCTCCTCATCCATTTTGACACTAACTGATTTCAATTGAGCCACCAACATATTGAATGCTTCTAAGTGGTTTGTGATTTTTCCACCCTCTTCCATTCTCAAGGAATACAACTTCTTCCTCAAGAATTTAATCTTTTTCACTAAATATTTGGCCTGATACATCTCACCAAGCTTATTTCATAGTTTTTGTGCAGAGGTCTCTTCATGGACATTAATTAAAATAGAGTCTTCCAAGCACAATATGATTAGACCCTTGGCTTTATGGTCCATAACATCATATTGAGCAGGTTGAGTAAGATCTACAAGCCTTGAAATAGTTTCATCAAAAACTTCCCACAGATCTCAATCTATCAGCAAATCCTTCATCTTTATCTTCCACATCTCAAAATTTCTCCACCTCTATTCTCCTTGATGAGCTTGTCATCTAAAAATTATTGCAAAAAGAACACAAAGTTTCTTTTGCACAAGCTTCCACTCAAATCTAGATTAGTTCAAAAAACCTAACAACCCACAACTAAAACCAAAGGTGATCAAGCTCTGATACCACTTATAAGGAAGGTAAGGTAGTGGAAAAAATTCTACACTAACCTTGAGAGAAAAATAATGCAAAACTTTACAGATCTTTAACAGTTACAAGAACTTAAAAATAAATAAACACAAATATCATGCATACCACAACACAATGATTTATGTGGGGAAAACCCTTTTGGGAGAAAAAAAAACACACTCCAAAAGCTTCCCGATATATTATTCAAAAATCAAAAGAATACAATATACTTGTAGAGAAAGCTTATCATGGGAGTATCACCACTAGAGATCAAGAGACAACCCAACCTCTATCAGACTCTAATAATACACCACCATCTACATACATCACACCTTATTATAACAAAAATTTTGGAACCTTCTAGAATAAGGGTTTTACAATCTATCATTTTTCATTTGATGTGTTAATGGAAAAACCATGGCGTGTCAGTAGAAAAACCTTGATGTGTCAACAAAAAAACCCCTGGGATTTTTACAAGTGTATATTATTTGTATAATCAGTTGCCACATACCAACATACATTCTATCAATAAATCTTATTTAATTGCAAGGTTGATAAATATTTACCCGGCAAATCCATGTTAAAATATGTGGTCTTCAACTCTTTAACCATCTTGTATCGATTTCCTTCTTACACATGTCTAGATCCTCATCATAATGAGCTTGTTCATTCTTAATGGTAAGATCAGCAATGTATGTACATAAATGATTGGAAATTGGAAGATCTTGTCAAAGAACTCTGCATCTAGTCTTATGATCACATTCCCATCAGGATCCCTAACACTTTTGGATTCCTTGTGATAATGATTTTTCATTGTTAGAATGAAATCAAGATTGTGTGCCGCTATTGGAGATGAAGCCACCAATTAAATATTGATCTCCACAACACATACCATGCCTAAATCCAAAGGTGACTTCTTTGTCCTCTCTAAAAACTCAGACATATCAACATGTCATATCTATGTGTCCTTGATCTCATTAAAGGTTGAAGCAATGGAGGTTGTTGAAAAAACCTCTTGATATTTGACCTTCATGGGTTTCTTGCTTGGTGATGGATGAGACATTTGTGGGGCAATTGTATGGTAAGTAAATAATTCATACCCTTTCAAGAATCCGAGTGTAAATTTCTGAAATAGCATGCAAGAACAACTACAGAAAAGAAATCATTTTTCCTAGTGTTAGATAATTTGCAAGATTATGTGCAATGGACAGAAATAATTGAGCTTCTACATGTGCTTAGTGGTTAAAATGTAATGGAATATAAATTTTGTGCTCCTACATGGTGGTAGGGTAAAAATATGTAAGGACAAGGAAAAATCTTGCCCCTACATGGGAGATCAGTGTTTGAATGCAAAGGAAAAAAAATGTTGCACCATTGCATCAAGGTAAAACATGTTCGATGTAAGGGTAGAGAAAATATCCAACCCAACATGGGGAATGATCAGTCAAATGCACAAGTGAATAAAAACTATGACCTTACACATGTTAATGATTTTTTTTAAGGATGCAAGTCAGGTTTCAAAACCCAACATGCATCTTGGGTGGGTACTAAAGAGTTAACATGTCAGTCGAGCTTTAAACCCCGACCTACATGGGAAGGTCATAGCCTTCACATGCACCTATGATAAAATTCCCTATGGTTGTATACATGTTGGAAGGTTGATTATGTTTTGGTTGGGGTTTAAACTCCAACCAATATCTTGAATGTAAAGTAGTGTAAACAATTGAGGATGGCTAGAGTTTAAACCTTGGCCAATATCATATGAAAATTGTGTGGTGTAAAGTGATAGATAAGTCCTGAGATGCACATGATTCATGGTAATGGTTTTTTATTTCAACAAATATCAAGGTTTCACACCTGCAATGTATGGTGTGTAAATCATAAGGGCATCAGGGTTTAAAACCTGTAATTCCCTGTGGCATTATTTTAAAACAATGAAGGTTTCACGATGTGCAGAGAAATGACACATGATATTCTAACTCAACTAAATATGACTACAAGCTAAAATAAATTAGAAAACACAAACCCTATAAACTAAAACTGATTAATAGTAATGCTAAGAAAAGGTAAACAAAAGAAAATTCTACAAAAACCCTAATCATATTAACAAATATATGAAAGAAAAATGAAAAACACGAAAATGGATTACATACCCAATAAACATAAACCACAGAGAAACCCTATGTAGATACTTGGATGAATCCTCTCAAAAATTAGTCTCAGAGCATGGAGATGAGAAAACCTGCATGAAGAAGACTCTGAAGACCAAGATGAAAAAAGATTAAACAAAAATGAATAGCAAAAATGATTTAAACCAACTTGAAAATGTAAAACAAATCAGCATTAAAATTACATTAATATAAAATATGTGGAAACAAGAGTGTAGTCAAGTTGAAAATCAGCATGACTACATCCCTTTTTGCAAACTACAAAAAATATGTAAGGACGTTGATTTTTAGTGCTAGTGCATGTTCAAGAAAACACTAACAAGCTAAAATCAGAGGATTTGGTAAATTTTTAACCACTCAAAATGTCTTTTCGAGGGATCACACCATGGATGAGGGAAAGTATAATTTCCCTTGTTTTACAAGCTTAGAAGGTGTGGGTTATACAAACAAACAAGTTTCATCAGGGTTATCCCAAGAATTGAGCATGCTCAATTCATGGGATAACAATTCGCAAGATTTATCTATTTATTCCTATAGGATTGGTGTTCTACTTGTTGGGCTAGTACTCAATTCATTGTATTAGGGATTGATGTGTCCTATAGGTTAGTGCCTACAAATAAAATAAGAGATTGGTACCTCTATTAGTTTGGTGCCTACTTCATATTGTAAAATTCACTTGTATATTTTTTCTTTCTAAGGTTGGATTTGGATAGTAGATCCAAGAATATATTCTCACTATGGTTTTCTCATCTTAGGTTCCACATATATCTAGTGTCCAAATGTGTGAACATGTACCCAATGCCTAATTATTAGTAGAGAATATTCAAGGTGCATGATTTGATATTTTGAGTTAAAGTTAAGATTTTTGAATTGATTAGATCTACTTATTCACCCTCCTCTCAATAGATTGTGTGCCCTTCAATTGGTATCAGATCCAAGTTCTTTCGAAGAATCCTAAGAACTTAGGGTAGTTTCTAGATGACACACTCAGTTTCTCAAAAAGGAATGTCTACAAATAAATCACCAATCTTTGATGGATCTGGATATGTGCAGGATCATGATGGGCCAAAAAGTGGCGATATGTAAGTGATATAATCGGCCATGTGGCTAACGACTTTTGTTTTACCCAAAATTGATGAAATGAAAAGGGTGTTTAAAGGAGATTCCCAGCTTTCCACCAATATAAATTATGCTTTACTTTGAATTTAATAAATAATTATTATTCATTTTCTATTTGAATTATGACTAAAGTCCTAATTGATAGGTTGATTGAAAAACATCTATAACTTTCAAACGGTATCACATTTTTTGAATCCTAAATATGTGTCACATTCTATGCTTCGTATACAATAGGATAAAAAAAATAATGAGTTTCATGAAGTTTTGACCAAGTTAAGGTGGTCAGACATACGAGTTTTATATTTTTTAAAAGTTGTAATAAAAAATTCATAATTGATTATTTACTTGGAAAAAAATTACAAAACAATATGCATCACATCGGGACATGAGTCCTCTACTTGTATCTAAAATCTTATAAAACATAATTATCATTTTATTGTGGTTAGGGTGGTCAGATAAACACCTACTTCTTAATTTTTCCCTGAATTTTAAGTACTCTTACATTGAAATTTCAAATTTTCACCAAATAGATTTTTATTTATTTAAATAAACCTAGTAGTCTAGAAACTACATTCAATTTTCTATACATTCTATTCTTAGATATTTTTGAAATAATATAGATAACTTATTCAAATTTTTATGTCAAGTTGCCTAACTCTGATTTTTTGAATTTTTATTGTCACTTAAGGGCCTATTTTTTCAATGATGATCCTACATATACCCGTCTAATTATTCATTTTGGAAAGTTAGGATGGAGTTCTACTTGATGGCTCTAAGACTTGATATCTAGATATTAGTTATATATGGCTATGAGATTCCTAGAAACCCTCCTAGGGATCAAGCCAGGAAGAAGGCCTTTCAAACTAATGCTAAGACAAGGATGTTCCAAGAATGAAAAGAATAAAGTTGTGCAAATATTATTGGTGTTATCATTGATGTCAACCCATCAACTGGTTATCTACTAGTTTTTGTTGGTTGTATATGTCGAGGATATTGAGAAAATTGTAATAAAGATATGTTGCATGTTTTCAGTGGTTGCTCTAGATTTTGGTCTATATTTTCTCTTGTGGTTGTGTGGTTTAGTTATATTGTTCATGGTTGTTAATGGATGTTATATCATTCTTGGTTTTTGATTGATTGTATAGTGCAATTTGTGTTCACCAGTTGTGAACTATGGTTTTCTATGGTTTTGGTTGAGGTTTGGGAGAAATATTGTTGGTCCATATTTCTCTTTGATTAATTATTATGAATTGAAATTACAGAGTTGTGTTCCCCTGATTCTATTGAAGATATTTTCGGCATTTGCAAGATTCGTGCTTAGTGGTTATATGTTTTTTACACTAGTTTGGCCAACCTTGTGTGAAATACTACTTTCCAAATTGATGAAGTGTGTTAGATCTTTTTGGGTCTCTTCAATCATGTGTTTGGGTCACCATCATTCTAATTCCACCCTAGGATTTTTTAGTTCCTACCTTATTTGAATTTGAATTTGGATGGCCGACTTTAGATATGTTTCAAAGTTGAAGACAGTATAAATGAAAGATGAGTTAATGGTGAAATATGATGCAAAAGTGAAGAAGAAGAGATAAGAGAAAAGAGGAATTGTGGTCTTGTGCAAAATTTATTCTAATTAGTGAGTGTGTGTGTTGACAATGTGGCAGATCAATGTGAATCTTAATGTTGAGTTTATGAATGTAGTGATCAGAAAGTGAAATCTATAATTCACGCATGTGTGTGAATAATTGTGGTGGAATCCATTGATGCATTGGGATTGTAGTATCTCTATAACAAGTCTTCTTTGTCTTATTTGTATCTCTATAGTAGTGAGCCCTTCGAGTTGTAGTCCTATTGGATGGTGAGTCCTTGATCCAGACAGTGAGTCCTTGTTTTAGGAATTGATCCTTGTTTTAGGAAGTGAGCCTTTTGTAATCGGTTTTGATATTCTCTATCTAGTGTGAGTTAATCCTCACCATTGTTTTTGCCTCATTGGGTTTTCTATGTAAATTATCTATTATTATTGTGTTTATGTGTTGGATTTAATTTTTTGCATTGACATTTGATGATTAATCATTTAAGTAGTATTCAAAATTGGTTATGGTGATTAAGTTAAAGGTTTAATTCTATGACAACTAATTTACCCCCCAACCCCCCCCCTCCCCCTGCCTCTTAATTTTTGTATTCAATAATTGGTATCAGATCTTGGTTCCTTGGTGAAGAGCTTAAACCACTCGAGGAAGGTTTGGGATGGTTGGAAAAATGGTTTATAATTATCTAAGGTTTGATGGAACTAATTGTGGTATCTAGAAAGTATCGATGGAAGAATATATGGAGTATTATGGATATGATGTGGAGAAATATTACAAGAATCCTTAAACTCCTCCTACTAATGCTCTGAGCACACCTGAGGAAAACAAAGCACATGAAAAGAAAAAGAAAAAAAATTAAATACATCTTGAAGAATAGTTTGGTACACTCTGAGTTGATTAAGGTCTAGAATTTGAAGATGGCTAAGGAAATATAGGTTGCTTTAGGAAGAGTGCATGATGGTGATGAAAGAGTTAAAGAGGAAAAATTATAGAATTTGGAGACATAGTTTGATCTTCTACACATGTTTGAAGATGAAAATGTTAAAGCTTATGTATAGAAATTGGATGAGAGAGTGGCTGGTATATGAGAACTTGATGCTACAATTGATGAAAATAGGATTGTAAAGAATATTCTCATAGCCCATCTTGATGCTTACAATGAGAAGGTGAGTGCTATTGGGTGATCCCACAATACTGGTTTACAATTTTTGGGCAAACTGGACACTCAACTGATTTTCTTTAACTAATTCTTCACTTTCGGGCTCCTATAGCGGTGAAACCGTGAGGAATTTGAAGATTATGCAAACTAGTGATTTTTGAAGTTTTGTCTATAGATTCTAAATAAAAAAAAATCAATTTTTTTTGGAATCAGATTGCACCTTGTTTTTTCATCTCCTTCAAAAACTAGTTTTTATCAATAAACATCATTTTTAAGGAGTGATTCTCACCGTATACAACATAATCTTTTTTGTATGAAGGATAAAATTCTTTTTTTTTTCAAATTTAGATTTGTAACTATGATATCTAACTAGTTCATTTGGTTTCATAGTGTTTTATTAAATATTTTTTCCTTAATCAAGTCTTGAAGTCAAACTAATTACAATTCAAACATAGGTGGACTATATACAACATAAATTTTCCTATATGTATCAAAATTCAAAAAAAATTTAAAGGATCAAAAACATCAATACCTAGCTTGAATATTTTTTTTAAATTTTATTTTGATAATCTACTATTTTTCCACATGTGTAGAACAGAGTGCTTGATTTTTCGTGGAAAACCTACATTCACAAGAAATAAAAAATAACTATAATAATCAAGTTAAATTTAATTAAAATTATATTTTTTTGGAAGCTTATAATAAATAATAGACACTCACAAAAATCAAATTTTAAATGAAATAATTTGATCCCCCAAGAGGTAAATCAAAAGTGGTTTTTTATCAACATTTTGATAGGTGTAAAAGAGACTATGTTATAGGTATGGTATAAAAATAGTGGGGTTATATCCAAGGGGGCTTGGTCTAAGGTGGTTTGATCAAACCCTCTTCAATTGAAATCCTTTAAATGGAACATTTCAAGGCTTAAATCATTATATTTTCTAAAAATATGTGATTTCAGCAAAAATCAAGATCTCCCAAAAAGTGTAAACCACTATTGTGGAAACACCCTATTGAGAAAACTATAAATTATAAGACATGTACTAAGGATCTACTGCTAGGATTTTTGGCATCTTATGAGATGAGGAAGCCAAATGTAAGGAATGAAAGAAAATCAGAGATTGTTTTTAAAGCTACAAAAGCTGAAGTTCTAGATGAAGAGAAATTTGTAATAAGGATGAGGAAAGGATCCGGTAAGTATGGAGGTAATTTTCCCTTTAAATGCTTTAGTTCTGGAGAAATAGGTCATTATGCTACAAATTTTTCAGAAAGAGATAAAAGGAATAAACAAAGATATGAGAAAGGAAAGAAAGGAAAGAAGATTAATAGAGCTTACTATGTGAATTAGAATACTAGTACATCTTATGAGGATTTGGAATATGAAGATCCTGATGATAATAAATGCTTGTTCTCGGTGATTAATGATGAACCTACTTCTGCTAATTTTAAAAAATAGGTAAAGGAAAGCCCTCTGGAGAAGGAGAAAAAATAAGGTATGGTTATCTCTTCCCTACATTCTAAACAAGAGAAAAATTATTGGGTAGATGATAGTGGTTGTTCACATCACATGACTGGTGATAAAAGTAAGCTTTTTAAGCTTGAGAAATATGATGGAGGCTTGGTTATGTTTGGAGATGATATTGGTGCTAAAATTTATAGGATAGGTTCAGTAACTTTTGATGGCAAGCTTCATACTGACGATGTTTACTATGTTAAGGGTTTAAGGCATAATTTGTTCAGCATTGGTCAGATCTGGAAAAAAGGATGTGATCTTGTGTTTGAGGATGAGAAATGTGAGATACTGAAAGGATCTAGAATATTGATTGCTATAGGAAAGAAATATAAAGGGAATATCTATCAACTTTAGGGTGTTGATGGACGGTTTTTTATGACTTAAATTAATGAAAGTTGGCTATAGCATAGGAGAAGGTGTCACATGAATTTTTATAACTTGGAAAGGATCGGTAATGTTCATGCCATGAGATATTTACCGAGAGTTACAAAGCCTGTTAATGTAATTTGTAGGAATTGTTAGTTTGGAAAGAAAGCAAGAAATCACTACAGATCAAAGGAAAAATATACTACTGGACTATTAGGTTTTGTTCATACAAATCTCTTTGGTCCTACAAGAGTGAGAAGCTTACTTGGTGAAAGCAATAAATCACTACAGATCAAAGTAAACTTAGAGATAAAATTATTAAGATCTGACAGAGGTGGAGAATTCATCTCCCATGACTTTAATATGTTTTGTGAAGTGCATGGAATAAAATGATAGTTATCTTCTCTCAGAACTCCTCAACAAAATGGAGTTGTTGAAAGGAAAAATAGAAAAATTCAAGAAGTTGCTAGGTCAATGATTACTGAGCCTGGTTTACCAGAAGTTTATTGGAAAGAAGCTATTCATAATTTTGTTTATGTATTCAATCGAGTTCAAGAAAGAGAAAATAGTACAAAGACTCACTATGAGCTATGGCATGGAAGAATTCCTACTGTTAAATATTTCAAGGTATTCAAAAAAAAATTTGATATCAGAAGAGATGAAACTTTGAGAAAGTTTGATGGAAGAAGTGATGAAGAAATTTTTCTTGGATAGTCTACTAAAATCAAAGCATATAGATGTTTCAATAAAAGACTGAGAAATATTGTAGAAAGGTCTTAAGTGAAGGTTTATGAGACAATGGACAATTCTATTGATGTTAATGGATATATATCTAATGAATATGATTGTGCAAGAATAGAAGAAATTGTCGAAGATCAGGAGAAAGATGAGCAAGAGAAGCAGGATGAACAAAATGAAAGAGAAGAATATGCTATGTTGATGTCCCATAGGACACCTGGATATGAACCAAATAATCATTCAAAAAGTTACATTATTGGAGATAATAAAAATGGTGTGTTAACTAGAAGAAAAGCTACTGCTGAAGTGAATTTATGTTTACTTTCTAAGATATAATTGAAGACAATAAGTGAAGATTGTGAAGATGGACATTAGAAGGAATCAATAAGAGAAGAAAAATTGTAGATTGAGAAGAACCAGACTTGGTAATTGGTCTCAATACCGGCAGATAAAAATATCATTGGATCGAAGTGGGTATTAAATTTTTTTTTGAATGAGAATGGAGAAGTGGTCAGAAACAAAGTGAGGCTTGTGTGTAAAGGTTACTCACAAGTAGAAGGCATAGATTTTTAGGAAAATTTTGCTCCAATTGCAAGAATGAAAGCTATAAGGATGTTCTTGGCACTTGATGCTTATAAATAATTTAAGGTCTATCAGATGGATTTCAAGTCATCATTTTTGAATGGCAAGCTAGAAGAAGAGATTTATATGGAACAACCAAAAGGATTTCAGTTGATAGATCAATTCGATATGGTGTGCAGATTGAAGAAATATTTATATGGGTTGAAGGAAGCTCCTAGAGCTTGGTATGAAAGGTTAGATAAGTACTTGATTCAACAAATATTTAGAAAACATATGGTAGATAGTAATTTATACTTTAAGATTGAAAACGACAAATAATTGATTTTAATTGTATATGTTGATGATATTAACTTTGGAGGAAATGAAAATATGTGAAAGATGTTTGCAGAAGAAATTTAGAAAGAATTTTAAATGTGTATGTTTGGGGAGATGAATTTATTTGTTGGGATATAGATTAATCAAACAAATAAAGGAATTTTCATATCACGGTCTAAGTATCTGAGAGGGATGTTGAGGAATTTTGGGATGGATGGTTCCAAAATGGTAAGTACTACTATGGTGACTGGTTACAAATTGGGTAAAGATGATAATTCACCTAAGGTTGATCAAATCAAGTATAGATCTATGATCTTGGTGGACTATTATACTTGACTATTATTAGATTGGATATCATGCATGTTGTATATCTTGTGGCTAGATTTCAAGAAGATCCTAACCAAACACATGTTTTTTCTATTAAAAGAATATTTAGATATTTGAATGGAACTCTGGATTATGGATTGTGGTATCCTAAAGATACTGACTTTACACTTAGTGCCTATACAGATGCAGATTGGGTAGGATGTTTAGATGATAGAAAAAGAACAGGTGGTGGTGCATTCTTTCTTGGATGTAGATTGGTGGCATGGTTGAGTAAAAAGAAAGATTTAGTCTCTTTGTCTACTAATGACGCTGAGTATATTGTTGTTGCATATTTCTATACACAAGTTAGATATGGATGAAACATACATTGAAATACATCACAGTATTATGTGATGATCCCATTTCTATTTTCTATGATAATACAAGTGCAATTAACATTTCTAAGAATCCAGTGATGCACTCAAGGATGAAGAATATATATATTAGATATCATTTCTTGAGAGAGAAGGTCATGGAGAATATTTTCATGAAGGATCAGATTGTTGATATTTTCATGAAGGCTCTTCCTAAAGATACTTTTGAGTATCTCTAGGAGAAGTTAGGGGCTATTGCCCCTCCTTTCTTGAGCTAGATGCATATGGAGATGCATCAGTCTAGTGGATCTAGGGATCTATCTTTCTTCTAGAATAATTTTTTGGTGGCTACCTCTCAAGGGGAGTAGGTAGTGTTAGGTGTTGTCATTATGTGTATTTTTTTTCTCATGTCAAAAGAGATATCAATGGAAAATATTATTTTTCCTCTTCCATTGATGTCAAAGGGGGAGAAGAAGAAGCATATAAAATATTATCCCCTAAGGGGGAGGAAACAAAAAAATGTATTCAGAGCTAGTATGTTGTATTTGATGGCTTTTCACATCATGTGTTTCCATCAATGAAAAAGGGGGAGATTACTACAAGAATGAAAACACTAAAAGTGTTGTGGAAATATTACAAGTGTTGTCATTGATGGCAACCCATCAACTAGTTATCTACTAGTTCCTATTGGTTATATATGTCAAGGATATTGAGAAAATTATAATAAAGATATGTTGCATGTGTTCAGTGGTTGCTCCGGGTTTTGGTCCATATTTTCTCATGTGGTTCTGCAGCTAAATTATGTTTTTCATGGTTCTTAATAGATGTTATATCAAAATTCTTGGTTACTGATTCATTGTACAATGCAAGTTGTGTTCACTAGTTGTGAACTATTGTTTTTTGTTGTTCTAGTTGAGGTCTGTGAGAAATTTTGTTGGTTCAGATTTCTCTTTGATGAAGTCTTATGAATTGCGGTTTTAGAGTTGTGTTTCCCTAATTCTATTGAATATAAATTCAGAATTTGGAAGATTTGCGCTTAATAGTTCTATTTGTTTTGCACTGGTTTGGTCGACCTTGTGTGAAAGACTACTTTCAAGATTGATGAAATGTGTTGGATCTGTTTGGGTGCTTGAAGTGTGTGTTTTGGTTTCCCTCATTCTAATTCCACCCAAGGATTTTTTTGCATCGATCTAATTTGAATTTGAATTTAGATGGTCGGCTTTGGATATATTTCAAAGTTGAAGATGGTATAAATGCAAGATGAGTTAATGGTGAAATATGATGCAAGAGAAAATAAGAAGAGCAATAAGAGAAAAGAGGAAGTGTAGTCTTGTGTGACATTGATTCTATTCAGTCAGTGTGTGTGTTGAGAGTGTAGCAAATCAATTTGAAGCTTAATGCTGAGTTTTTGGATGCAGTGAGAAAAAGGCAAACTCTATCATTCATGCATGTGTGCAAATAATTATGGTGGAATCCTTTGTTGCACTAGGATTGTAGTCTCTCTATAATAAGTCTTTTTTTTCATATTTTCATCTATGTGGCAGTGAACCCTCCAAGATGTAGCCTTGCTAGATAGTGAGTCCTTTTTCTAGACACTGAGTCCTTGTTTCAGGTAGTGAGCCTTTTGTAATTGAGTATTATATTCTCTATAGTGTGAGTTAATCCTCACCGTGATTTTTCCCTTATTAGGTTTTCCACGTAAATCTAGTGTTATTGTGTTTATGTGTTGGATTGAAGTTTCTGCATTGACATTTGTTGATTAATCATTTAAATAGTATTCAAAATTTGTTTTGATGATTAAGTAAAGGTTTAATTATGTGACAACTTATTCAGCCTCGCTCTCAGTTGTCCTATTAAAAAAAGGAATGTTATTTTATGTGGATTGGATGACTCTAAATTTGTGAAATTGATGTCATGCAAAATAGTGGAGGAAGTATGGGAAAAATTGAATACCATCTATGAAGGTGATGAAAAATTTAAAGAGGCAAAGTTTTAAACTCATAGATCACAGTTTAAAAGCCTAAAGATGAAAATATTACCACATTCTTGTCTCAATTTGATGAAGTTTTCAACTCTATTTGAGTTCTTGGTTCAAGGAATTCAAAGAAAATGATGTTGTGAAAAAGGTACTCAAATCTCTTCCTATAAGGTTTGATTCTAAAGTCTCCCTAATTGAAGAAGTTAAAGATCTAATTTTTTTGAAGATGACTAAGTTGCATGGAACTCTAATTTCTTTTGAATTTAGATTTGAAATTGAGGATTCTATAAAGAAAGAGGCAAAATTCATAGTATCTAAGAATAAATTTGATTCACATTCTAATATTACATCAGATCTGGAGGAAGCCAATTTTGTCAGAGAGCTACAAAGAGGTTTTAGTAAATATAAGTGAAAGTTTTTTAAGTGTTTTAATTGTGGTACAAAAACAATAAGGGATTTGTGTCTTTAGTAGTTTGGTGCCTACTTCATATTGTAAAATTCACTTGTATATTTTTTCTTTATGAGGATTGATTTGGATAGTAGATCCAAGAAGATATTCTCACTATGGTTTTTCCCATCCTTCCACATATATCTAGTGTTCAATTGTGTGAATTTGTGCTCAATGCTTGATTAGTAGTAGTGAAGATTCAAGTTGCATGATCCGATATTTTTATTTGAAGTTAAGATTTTTGAATTGATTAGATCTATTGATTAACCCACCTCTTAGTAGATTCTATTCCCTTCAATTGGTATCATAGCCAAGTTATTTTGAAGAATCCTGAAAATTTAAGGTAGTTTCAGGATATAGCACTCAATTTATCAAAAAGGATTTTATAAAAATAAAGCACCAATATTTGATGAATCCAATTATACATTATGGAGAGCTAGGATGGAGTCCTACTTGATGGCTCGAGGACATGATTTTTGGATATCAGTTATAGAGGGATATGAAATTCCTGAAAAAACCCTCCTAGGGATCAAGCTAGAAAGAAGGCTTGTGAAACTAATGGTAAGACAAGGAATATTATTTTATGTGGATTATTTAACTCTAAACTTGTGAAATTGATTCCATGAAAAACAGTGAAAGAAGTATGGTAAAAATGGCATAACATCTATAAAGGTGATAACAAAGTCAAAGAGGCAAAGTTGTAAACTCATAGATCATAGTTTGAAAGCTTGAAGATGAAAATATTTCCACATTCCTACTCTGGGTTGATGAATTTTTCAACTCTATCCAAGGTCTTGGTGAGGAATTGAAAGAAAATAATATTGTGAAAAGGAACTCAGATTTGTTCCTGGAAATTTTGATTCTAAAGTCTCTAAAATTGAAGAAGGTAAGGATTTGAATGTTTTCAAGATGACTAAATTGCATGGAACTCTAACTTCTTTTAAAATTATATTTGAAAGTGAGGATTCTATAAGGAAAGAGGTGACATTAAAAGTATCTAAGAATCAATTTGATCCAAATTTTAATATTAAATCAGATTCGGAGGAAGTCAATTTTGTGAGAAATCTACAAAGAGGTTTCAGTAAGTATAAAGGAAAGTTATCTTTTAAGTGTTTTAATTGTAATGAAGTAGGAAATTTTATGGCTAAGTATCCCCATAAGGATTATAATAATGTTGAAAAAAAGTATGGAAACAAATCATTTTAGAGCAGTAATAAAGCTCAGTGGAAATAAAATATTTTCTACACTAATGAGGAAGGCTTCTCTATTGATGAAGAAGATGAAGATATATCCAGAGATAAAAAAACAAAAAATTGTATTCATGGCTTTTGAAACTAATGAAGAGGATATAAAAATGGATTCTAGAAACAATGAAGATGAAGTAGATCTTTTGGAAGAATTACTATGTGCTAGAAAAGATATTAAGAGACTGAAGAAGAGGATTGCAAAAGAAATGGAGGCTTAAGAAAAGGTATCTCTTGATTTAGAGAAAGTAGGAAAAATGATTATTAATCTAAAGACCCCGGTGGAAGAAGAAAAAAGGATTGAAGAATTTCTAACCAAAAATATTGTCAATGGAAAGGGACTATGACAAGCTTGAAGAAGAAGTTGTGTCAATAAGAAAATATATTGAGAAGGAAAATCATCAACTACAACTGAAGTTTGGAAAGAGTACTAAAATTCTAGATCAAATATTGGGTTGTGAAAGATCTTCGCATGTCAAAACTGGAATCAATTTTGATGATTAGAAGAACAAAGTAATAGGTCAACTAATGAAGCTGACTAAAGTGATTTAGGAAGTAAAATTTTTGAAAGATTTATTTCAAGTGATGAAAGCAAGACACAAAATGATGGCTTTATTCAAGTTCAAAAGAAGAGAAGAAGATCCAAAAGACAAAGATACAACACCAGGTTCAATTATTCTTTTCTTGGTTATTATTTTAATTACAATAATTTTGGTCATAAGGTTGTGGACTAGAGAAAAGCTCTAGTAACAAGAAATAACTTTGTCAGCAGGGTAAGTGTAGAAAGATGGGTCCCCAAAAGGGGGCTTAAGTGGCAACTTTTTTTCTAAAATCAGGAAATACTGACCTTGCACATAAAATTGAGGATAGTTACACTCAAAATTTTGAGATGGAACACAAACAAGGGTCGAAGTTATCTAAGTCTACTTTCTAAAATATTAATTTATTTTGAAAATGGTTGAGATTAAGGGGCTCAAAAGAGAGACATACACAAATTAGTGTTGTCTTTGTCAGAAAAAAACATAACATGGAAACTCTTGTATGACCCTCATATGGTGAACTTTTTTTTAGTATTTTTGAAATCGAAATAGTTAAAAGTTAGCTAATAGTAGTATGTACTTGATACATGATTTTTCTAATCATTTTTTGATGAATATTTGATTTTTTACTAATTTTCAAAGTACACACTTCCTGAAAAATAGAATTTTGGTCATGCTACCCCTACAAATTTTGGAAACTAATTGATTTTTTATTTTTAATTTTTTAAAAATTTGTAGAATGGAGTCTAGATTCTAAAAATGTAATTTATTTGAAATTTTGATGAACAAATAATTTATAATGAAAAAAACATCAAACATTGTTTTTTACAAAAAAAAAAAAATACAAATGAAAAAAATTATGGATGAAAGGCTTAACATTGTTAGAAAGTGAAAAAAATTACATTGTTGGATAGCTAAGAGAGAACCTAACATTACCCAGATGTTCAATTTTTTGATATTGAACCATGTGCAATCTTGATGGTTAGAACAAACTTGATTATGTGAAATATTGTAGAATTTATAGAAACACATCTCTAGTCATTGGGAATGCCCTCCAAGCCTTTGGTTTGGTATTCCAAGGAAAATACCAATCCCAAGGCTTGGGGATTCTCAAAGAAAGATATAACGTGCTCACATTATATCTTAGTTTTGAAATGTTTTCTTTGTGTTTTGTGAATGCATTGAAAAAATGCGAGCACATTATAATGCGCTCGCATTTTGATCTGCATCGAATTTGTTTTTCTTCTCGTTATCTTTGAGGGAAATGATATACATAAAATAAACATTGAAGTATTAGTTGATATTTACATATGGGAATTCACTTTCTTATACTTTAAGTTATATTTCATGTATATAAGTAGGATGTTTGAGAGTGGTTTCAGATATCTAGGAGTTATAATGAAAATTCTAGTTTCTGGAAGATTTGAAAAAATTTAAACAGTCAAATTTTAGTAATCAGGAGGTCAAATTTTAGAATCCAACAAGTTGTATCATATTTCTCTCACTCTCTCCTTCTCTCTACTCACTATCTCTCCACTCCCTCTCTCTCTCCCTTCCTCCCTCTTGTTGGAAAAAAATAAGGGACAATTGAGAGGGGGAGTGAATCAGTTGTCACAAAATTTAAAATTTATTCCAACTTATTAACCTTTAGACACAAATCTGATGAATAGAAATGAAAGCATAAATTAACTATACATCAGAGACAAATGAACACCAAGATTTTATACGTGGAAACCCTGTTAGGGGAAAAACCATGGTGGATGTTAGTCCACAAGATTATACCCTATTAGAAGTATAATGAAGTATAAAATATGGAATTCATTTGCATTCAGGCACATTGCCTAGAGCTCACTTCTCAGAGGAAGGCTCGCTATCTTACAATAGCCATATTAAAACCATCTGATGGAGATGAACTAAAAAATTAGCTTCTACAAAATCCTGATGATAGTTCCAGTTAGGCACATAAAACTTCACACTTTTCTCAATCTCTTTCACACTCTACTCTACTCATGAATGATTTGATCTTTATTTTCACATGTATTTCATAATAATACACTGAGCACACATCTGAGCATTGCCCAAAATGAGGAGAACAGTATCTCTTATATATCTGCTACACGGATTTACAACAACAACTTTATCGGCCACAAGTAAAGAATAAAATACAATTATTGGCCTGAATACATCAATAAATCTTAATGCGCACCAACAAAATTTGGTCACAACATAGTGAGGACCCAAAACAACATCCTCAAACATTCCAAACAATAAAAGATTAATTCATAATGATCAGCAACATGCTACATTCAACATGTCGGTCAAGAATATGAAAATACCAACACCCGATGAAAAAATCATTCGACCACAATCACAACAAACAATGCAGATGTACAACACTGATAGTATATGTTCTAGAGAAATGCATGAACATCATAGGTACATTCACAACACATGAAATTACCAAAATTTGATCAACTCCAACCAAGAACATCATCTACAGAAACTGAATAATTGTGGACACACAGATCTTCATAACTTCCACAAGACTTGATGTGAACCTCTAAAACTTACGGAAAACATAATAGATAGTCTCAATAGTAAACCCTTTCATGCATGCCTTCAAATCTTCAACATACACAACTCTTCAACATTATGACCTTCTCAGCTCCACTGGTTTCCTACAATACATTTATTACAATTTTCTCAATCTCCTCGACATATACATCCTTAAGCATTATAAATGCTAATAGTGTTCGAAAAATGAAAACCAAATATCAGAAATACAACCACAACATCTAACACCGCTCTCACCTCTTTCTCTTCTATTTATTGGAAGATCTCACAAATTTTAGACTTAGTTAAATTTTACTAATCAAGAGGTCAAATTTCAGCAATCAGGAGGGAAAATTTCAGTAATCAGCAAATTGTATTATTTCTCTCTATCACACTCATTTTTATCCCTTACACTATAGACCTCTCTCTCACTATCTGCATCCCTTTATCTGACTCTCTTTACCTGGATCTTAAGAAATCTCTCTCTCCTTTTCCCTCTAATTCTCTCTACCTTACTTCTCTCTCTCTCTCTCTCTCTCTCTCTCTCTCTCTCTCTCTCTCTCTCTCTCTCCATCACTCCCTACCACACTCTCTATTTCTCTCTACCTAACCTATCTCACCTCCCTCTCTCTCTCCCTCCATACTTCTCTCTCCCTCTCTTCTTACCTATCTACTCTTTATCTCACAATCCCTCTACCTACCTTTGCATCCATCAAACCTTACCACTCTCTCTCTATACCTCTCTATCTCACCTTTCTCTCCCTCCCTACCTCTCCCTCCCTCCCTCATTCCCTCTCTACTTCTCTCTATCTCTCCTCTCTCTTTACCTCTCCTTCCATATCTACTTATCTTTATCTCCTCTCTCCCTCTCTCTACCTACCTATCCTTCCACCACTCTATATTTCTCTCTATCTTGCCTTTCTCTACCTCACTAGATCTCCCTCCCTCTCTCCCTCCCTCTCTACTTATCTATATCTCCCCTCTCCCTCTCTACCTATCTCTTCATCCATCATAACCTACCACCTTCTCTATTACTCTCTATCTCACATCACATTCTCTACATGAATACATCACCCTCTCCTTCCCTCTCTACCTACCTCTACATCCATCATTCGCTAACACTCTCTCTACACCTCTCTATCTTGCTTCTCTCCCTCCCTCCATCATTCCGTCTCTACTTCTCTCTCTCTACCTCTCTTTCACTCTCTAATTATTTTTATCTCCCCTCTCTCTCTCTCTAGATTTCTCCCTCCCTAACTTTTCTCCCGTATACTCTCTATCTCTCCTCTCCCTCCCTCTACCTCTCTCTCTCTCACTCTCTCTCCTTCTCTCTCACTCCTCCCTAACTCTTTTTCTCTCTCACTCTCTCCTCTCTATCTCACTATTCTCTCTTTCCCTCTTTGTAACTCTCTACTTCTCTATATGTCACCATTCTCTCTCAAAATATCTTTATCTCACCTATCACTCTTTACCTCTCCCTTCCTCCCCTCTCTTTCCCACCTCCCTCCT
>CM021100.1:420218844-420239918 GCA_007115665.2 Sequoiadendron giganteum | reverse complement strand
GATGAACGATTAATTTATAACGAAAAAACACCAAACACCGCTTTTTGGCAAAAAAGAATACAAACAAAAAAAATTATGGATGAAAGGATTAACATTGTTAGAAAGTGAAACCAATTACATCGTTGGATAGCTAAGAGAGAACCTAACATTACCCAGGTGTTCTTTTTTTTTTATATTCAACCACATGCAATCTTGACAGTGAGCACGAACCCAATTATGTGAAAAATTGTAGAATTTGCAAAAACATATCTTCAATCATTGGGAATGCCCTCCAAGCCTTTGGGTTGGTATTCCAAGGAAAATACCAATCCTAAGGCTTGGGGATTCCCAAAGAAAGATATAATGCACTTGCATTATATCTCAATTTTGGCATGTTTTGTGAATGCATTTTTGGATTTTGTGAATGCATTGACAAAACACAAGCATGTTATAATGCACTTGTGTTTTGATCTACATCAAATTTATTTTTCTTCTTTTTTTTTAATTTCTTCTCATTATCTTTGAGGGAAACTATATACATGAAATAAACATTTAAGTATAAGTTGACATTTACATATGGAGATTTACTTTCTTATACTTTAAGTTATATTTCATGTATATAGGCAATTGAGAGTGCTTTCAGATGTTTAGGAGTTATAATGAAAATTCTAGTTTTTGAAAGATTTTAAAAAATTTAGACTTACTTAAATTTTAGTAATCAACATTGTCAAATTTCAGTAATCAGGAGGTCAAATTTTAGTAGTCAGCAAGTTGTATCATCTTTCTCTCACTCTCTCTTTCTCTCTAATATCTATCTCTACAATCCCTTTCTCTCCCTTCCTCCCTCTCTCCCCTCTCTCTCTTATAGTTTTTGAAAGATCTCACAAATTTTAAACAATCAAATTTTAATAATTAGGAGGTCAAATTTCAATAACCAGCAAATTGTATTATTTCTCTCTCTATCTCACTCATTTTTATGCCTTACACTCTAGACCTCTCTCTCACTATCTCCATCCCTTTTTCTGACTCTCTCTCCCTTGGTCCCAAGAACTCTCTCTCTGTGTCTCTTTGCCTCTCTCCTTTACCCTCTATTTTTTTCTACCTCACTTCTCTCTCTCTCTCTCTCTCTCTCTCTCTCTCTCTCTCTCTCTCTCTCTCTCTCTCTCTCTCTCTCTCTCTCTCTCTCTCTCGCTCTCTCTCTCTCTCTCCCTACCACTCTCTATTTCTCTCTACCTAACCTCTCTCTCACCTCCCTCTCTCTCCCTCCATACTTCTCTCTCCCTCTCTTCTTCCCTATTTACTCTCTATCTCCCAATCCATCTCTCTACCTACCTTTGCATCCATCAAACCTTACCACTCTCTCTCTATACCTCTCTATCTCACCTTTCTCTCCCTCCCTACCTCTCCCTCCCTCCCTCATTCCCTCTCTACTTCTCTCTATCTCTCCTCTCTCTTTACCTCTCCTTCCATATCTACTTATCTTTATCTCCTCTCTCCCTCTCTCTACCTACCTATCCTTCCACCACTCTATATTTCTCTCTATCTTGCCTTTCTCTACCTCACTAGATCTCCCTCCCTCTCTCCCTCCCTCTCTACTTATCTATATCTCCCCTCTCCCTCTCTACCTATCTCTTCATCCATCATAACCTACCACCTTCTCTATTACTCTCTATCTCACATCACATTCTCTACATGAATACATCACCCTCTCCTTCCCTCTCTACCTACCTCTACATCCATCATTCGCTAACACTCTCTCTACACCTCTCTATCTTGCTTCTCTCCCTCCCTCCATCATTCCGTCTCTACTTCTCTCTCTCTACCTCTCTTTCACTCTCTAATTATTTTTATCTCCCCTCTCTCTCTCTCTAGATTTCTCCCTCCCTAACTTTTCTCCCGTATACTCTCTATCTCTCCTCTCCCTCCCTCTACCTCTCTCTCTCTCACTCTCTCTCCTTCTCTCTCACTCCTCCCTAACTCTTTTTCTCTCTCACTCTCTCCTCTCTATCTCACTATTCTCTCTTTCCCTCTTTGTAACTCTCTACTTCTCTATATGTCACCATTCTCTCTCAAAATATCTTTATCTCACCTATCACTCTTTACCTCTCCCTTCCTCCCCTCTCTTTCCCACCTCCCTCCTTCCCTCTATCTCTATATCTCTACTTCTCTCTATCTCACCTATCCCTCTCTACCCAAATATCCCTCCATCACTCCCTACTACACTCTCTCTATTGTTCTCTATCTCACCTCTCTCTCACCTCCCTCTCTCTCCCACCATACCTCTCCTCTCCTCCCATATCTACTCATTATCTTCCTAATCCCTCTCTACCTACCTCTCCATCCATCACTCCCTACCATTCTCTCTACACCTTTCTATCTCGCTTCTCTCCCTCAAATATTATCTCTCTACTTCTATCTACCTCTCCTTCTTTCTCTAATTATCTTTATCTCCCCTAGTCCTCTCTCTCTCTCACTAGATGTCTCCCTCCCTATAGGTCTTTTCCCCTATCTTCTCTATATCTCTCCTATCCCTCTCTCTCACACTCTCTCACTCCTCCCTCACCCTCTTTCTCTCTCACTCTCTCATCTCTATCTCACCATTCTCTCCTTTCCTCTATGTAACTCTCTCCTTCTCTATGTGTCACCATTCTCTCTCTACTTATCTTTATCTCATATATCCCTCTTTACCTTTCCCTTTATCCCCTCTCTAGCCCACCCTCCCTCCTTTCCTATAACTCTATCTCTCTCTAATTCTCTCTATCTCACCTATCCCTCTCTACCTGCATTTCCCTCTATCACTCCCTACCACACTCTCTTTATTCTTTCTATCTCACCTCTCTCTAACCTCCCTCTCTCTCCCTCCACACCTCTCCCTCCATTTGTCTTTCCTTATCTACTATTTATCTTTCATGTCTCTATACTTCTCCTTACCTCTCTACTTATCTTTATCTCTCTCTCTCCCCAATCCCCCCCTCCCCCTCTTTCTCTCTCCCCCTATGAGCATTTAGGTTGTAAGGTTTAGTGTTTAAGGTATAGGGTTGAGGTTATAGAGTTAAGTGTATAGGGAATAGGGATTAGGGTTTATGATATTAGGTTTAAATTTGAGGGTATAGGGTATAGGGTATAGGGATAAGGGATTAGGGTTTAGGGTTTAGGGTTTAAGGTATAGGGTTGAGGGTTGAGGGATAGTGTTTAGGGGTGAGGGTATAAGGTTAAGTGTATAAGGTATATGGATTACGGTTTAGGATATTGGGTATATAGTTGAGGGTATTGGGTTGAGGATATTAGGTTTATGGTTGATGGCTTAGGGTTTAGGATTTATGTATAAGTTTGAGGGTTGAGGGTTGAGGGTGTGAGGGTAAGTGTATAGGGTATAGGGATTAGGGTTTAGGGCATAAGGTTAAGAGTATCAAGATAGGGTTAAGGCTTGAGAGTATAAGGCTGTCTTTTAAATATAGGGTGGAGGGATGATGTTTATTGTTTAGGGTATGAGGTTGAGGGTGTAGGATTAAGGGTTTAAGGTATAGGGTTGAGGGTTGAGGGATAGTGCTCAAGTTTGAGGGTATAGGACTAAGTTAATAGGGTATAGGGATTAGGGTTTAGAATAATGGGTATAGATTTGAAGGTATTGGGTTTAGGATTGAGGTTTAGGGTTTAGGGTTTAGTGTACAAGGTTGAATGTAGGGTCTAGGGTCTAATTATAGGGTTGAGGGATGATGTTTAGGGCTTAGGTTATAAGGTTGAGGGTATAGGGTATAGGGATGAGGGTTGAAGGTGTAGGTTTTAGGGTTTAAGGGATAGGGGTGAGGGTTGAGGTATAGTGTTCAAGGTTGGCAATGTAGGGTATAGGGATTAGGGTCTAGGATATTGGTTATAAGGTTGAGGGTTGAGGGTTTAGGGTTGAGGGTTTAGAGTTCAAGTTTTAGGGTACAAGATTTAATGTAGGATTTAGTGTTTAAGTATAGGGTTAAGGGTTCAAGGATAATTTTTAGGGTTTAGGGTATAGGGTATAGGGATAAGGTTTGAGGGTGTAGGTTTTATGGTTTAATGTATAGGGTTGAAGGTATAAGGATAAGTTTATAGGGTATACGGATTAAAATTTAGGATATTAGGTATAGGGTTGAGTGTATTGGGTTTAAGGTTTAAGGTTAATTCTATAGAGTGTAGTGGTTAGGGTTTAGGAGAGAGAGAGATAGAGAGAGAGAGACCTGAGAGAGGATGAGGGGTGTGAGGGAGAGACATGAGAGAGAGAGTATTCTCTAGTTACGGTGGGAGGGAAAGACTTGAGAGAGAGGGAAGGGGTGTGAGGGAGAGACTTGAGAGAGGGTAGGGAGAGAGAGAAATGGCCGCAATTTCTTGGGCCCATTTTTTGAAACAAGCCACTACATTGCCAATTTCATCGAATTGGAAAGCTAGTGGGCCCACTAACTTTCCAATTCAATGAAATCAGAAACTTGACTTGCCTTGTTTGAAAAGAATGGGTCCAAGAAATGGGGTCTCTCGGTGACATAATTCTTGGACCCACTTTTTCAAACAAACCACTACTTTGCCAATTTCACCGAATTAGCAAGCTAGTGGGTCCAATAGCTTGCCAATTTACTGAAATTGGCAACCTAACTTGGCCTGATTGAAAAAATGGGTCAAACAAATTGGGTCTCCTAGTGATTTACATCATCGAGAGACCCCATTTCTTGGATGCATTTTTTCAAACATGCCACTACATTGCCAATTTCAACAAATTGGAAACCTAACTTAGCCTATTTGAAAAAAATAGGTCCAAGAAATGGGGTCTCCCAATGATTTAGATTATCTTGATACCCCATTTCTTAAACCCACTTTTTCAAATAGGCCACTTTATTGCCAATTTCACTGAATTGGCAAGTCAATGCACCCACTAGCTTGGGGTCTCTCGGTGATGTACACTCTCTACCCTAATCCCTCAACCCTCAACCCTTAATCCCTCAACCCTTAAACCCTTAGCCCTCTACCCTCTACCTTCAACCCTTAATCCCTCAACCCTTAAACCCTTAGCCCTTTACCCTCCACCCTCAACCCTCAACCCTAATCCTTCAACCCTATACCCTCAATTCTCTACCCTCTACCTTAAACCATCAACCCTTAAACCCTCTACACTCTAACCTATACATTCAACCCTCAACCCTGAATTCTCAACACTCAACCCTCTATAATGGACCCTCAACCCTAATCCCTCAACCCTATACCATCAACCCTCTAGGTCCTCAACCTTAAACCCTATACCCTCAACCCTCTACCCTCAACCTCACTTTCCCTATTTAAAAAAATGGGTTCAAGAAATTGGGAGACTCAATTTCTTGGACCCATTTTTTCAAACAGGCCACTACACTACCAATTTCATTGAATTAGCAAGCCAATGGGCCCACTAGCTTGGCAATTCGATAAAATTGGTAACCTAACTTTCATGTTTGAAAAAATGGGTCCAATAAATGGGGTCTCTCGGTGATGTAAATCAATGAGAGACCCCATTTCTTAGAACCATTTTTTCAAACAAGCCACTACATTCCCAATTTCACCGAATTGTCAAGCTAGGGTAGAGGTTTTAAGTTTTTAAGGGTTTATGGGTTAAGGGTAGATCGTAGAGGGTTAAGGGTAGAGGGGAGATAGATATAATGAGTGAGTGAGAGAGAGAAACACTTGAGAGAGGGAGAGAGGGTAGGAGGGAGAGACTTGAGAGAAAGAGAGAGAGGGAGGGAGTGGGAGAGAGAGAGAGGGAGTGAGAGAGAGAGAGACCTGAGAGAGGGAGAGGGGGTAGGAGGGAGAGATTTGAGAGAGAGAGGGAGTGGGAGAGAGATAGAGGGAGGCAAGGTTAAGGGTGGAGGTTAGATGGTTTAAGGGTTTATGGTTTAAGAATTTAGGGACTAGGCTTAAGGGTAGAAGGGACATAGATAGAGGGAGAGATCTAAGAGAGGGAGATAGGTTAGGAGGGAGAGGGTTGAGAGAGAGGGAGGGAGGGATGGAATGGGAGATATATAGAGGGGAGGGAGGGTTAAGGGTATAGGGTAGAGGTTTTAGGTTTTAAGGGTTAATATTTTAGGGTTTAGGGTTTAGGGTTAAGGGTAGAGGGTTAAGGGTTTAAGGTTTAAGGGTAGAGAATTAAGGGTTAAGGGTAGAGTGAGTGAGTTAGTGAGTGAGTTAGTGAGTGAGTGAGTGAGTGAGTGATTGAGTGAGTGAGTGAGTGAGTGAGTGAGTGAGAGACCTAAGAGAGGCAGAGGCATTAGGAGGGAGAGACTTGAGAGAGAGAGAAAGAGAGGGAGGGAGTGGGAGAGAGATAGAGGGAGGGAGGGTTAAGTGTAGAGGGAAGAGGGTTTAAGGGTTTAGTGTTTAAGGGTTAAGGGTTTAGGGTTTAGGGTTAAGGGTAGAGGGGAGAGAAATAGATGGAGTGATTGAGAAAGAGATACCTAAGAGAGGGATAGGGGGTAGGAGGGAGAGATTTGAGAGAGAGAGAGGGGGAGTGGGAGAGAGATAGAGGGTAGAGGGTTAATGGTAGAGGGTAGAAGGTTTAAGGGTTAAGCATAGAGGGGAGAGAAATAGGAATGAGTGAGAGAGAGAGAGACTTGAGAGACGGAGAGGTTTTATGAGGTAGAGAATTGGGAGAGAGAGAGGGAGGGGAGATATAGAGACTCTCCCTCATATCCCTTCTATCTCTCTCAAGATTCTCCCTCCTACCCACTCACCCTCTCTCAAGTCTCTCTCACTCACTCACTCCCTCTATCTCTCTCCCCCCTACCCTTAACCCTAAACTCTAAAACATTATCCCTTAAACCCTCTACCATATACCATTAACCTTCTACCCTCTATTTGTCTCCCAGACCCTCATTCCCTATATCTCTCTCAAGTCTCTCCCTCATACCCCCTCTCCCTCTCTCAAGTCTCTATCCCACTCACTCACTCCTTTTATCTCTCTCCCCTCTACCCTTAACCCTTAACCCTCTACCCTCTCACCTCTACCCTTAACCCTCTACCCTTTATCTCTCCCACTCCCTCCCTCTCTCTCTCTCACTCATTTAATTTATCTCTCCCCTCTACCCTTAACCCTAAAACCTAAACCCTTAACCCTTCAACCATAAACTCTTAAATACTCTACCATCTACCCTTATCCCTCTACCCTCTATCTCTCTCCCTCTCCCTCTCCCTCCTACCCCCTCACCCTCTCTCAGATCTATCTTTCTCAATCACTCCCTCTATCTATCTACCCTCTACCCTTAACTCTAAACCCTTAAACCTTAAACCTTGAACCCTTAAAAACTCTACCCTCTACCCTTTATCTATCTCTCTCTCTCTCTCTCTCTCTCTCTCTCTCTCTCTCTCTCTCTCTCTCGTCTCTCCATCCTACCCCCTCTCCCTCTCTTTGGTTTTTCTTTCACTCACTCACTCGTTCTATCGCTCTCCCCTCTACCCTAAACCCTCTACCCTTAACTCTCTTCCCTCTCTATCTCTCCCACTCCCTCCCTCCCTCTTTCTCACTCACTCCCTGTATCTCTCCCCTCTACCCTTAACCCTTAAACCCTCTACCCTCTACCCTCGATCTCTCTCCCACTCCCTCCATCTCTCTCTCTCTATCTCCCTCTCTCAATTCTCTCCCACCTACCCCCTCTCTCTCTCTCACTCACTCTTATCTCTCTCCCTCTACCCTCAATCCTTAACCCTCTACCCTTAACCCTTAAATCCTCTGCCTCTACCACCTCTCCCTCAAATCTTCCTCCTCCCTCTCCTCTCTTAGGTCTATCTCTTGTGGCTCCTCTGTCTCTCCCTCTGCCCTTAACCCTCCCTCCTTTTATCTCTCTCCTCCCCCTCTCCCTCTCTTAGTCCTCTCTCTCTCTCTCTCTTCTCTCTCTCTCTCTCTCTCCTCACTCCTCCTCTCTATCTCCTCTGCCATGAATTCTTAACCTCTATCATTCCCTTAAACCCTAAACCTTGAACCCTTAACCATGATCATTAACCTTAAACCCTCTAATCTATACCCTCCTCCCTCCATCTATCTCTCCAACTCCCTCTCTCCCTCTCTCTCTCTCTCAACCCTCTCCCATCTACCCCCTCTCCCTCTCTCAGGTCTCTCTCTCCCAATCACTCCCTCTATCTCTCCCCTCTACCCTAAACCCTAAACCCTTAACCCTTAACCCTTAACCCCTCTACCCTCTACCCTTTATCTCTCTCCCACTCCCTTCATCTCTCTCTTTATCTCTCTCTCTCAATTTTCTCCATCCTAACCCATCTCCCTCTCTCAAGTATCTCTCTCTCACTCTCTCCTATTTCTCTCCCCTCTACCCTCAACCCTTAACCCTTAAAAATTATACCCTTTTCCCTCTATCTCTCTCCCACTCCCTCTCTCTCTCTTGAATATCTCTCTCCTTCCCCCTCTTCCTATCTTAGGTATCTCTCTCTTAGTCAGTCCCTTCATCTCTATCCCCTCTACCCTTAACCCTAAACCCTAAACCTTAAACCCTTAAACACTAAACCCTGAAACCCTCTACCATCTACCCTTAACCCTCCCTCCCTCTATCTCTCTCCCAATCCCTCACTCTCTCTATCTCTCAAGTCTCTACCTCTTACCCCCTCTCCCTCTCTTAGGTCTCTCTCTCTCACTTACTCACTTTGTCTATCTCTCTCCCCTCTACCTTTAACGCTTAACACTCTACCATTAACCCTTAAACCCTAAACCCTATACCCCTAACCCTCCCTCCCAACCTCTCTCTCAAATCTCTCCCTCCTACCCCCTCTCCCTCTCTCAGGTCTCTCTCTCTTATTCACTCCCTCTATCTCTCTCCCCTCTACCCTTAAGCCTAAACCCTAAACCCTTAACCTTTAAACCCTAACCCTCTACCCTCTACCCTTAACCATGCCTCCCTCTATCTCTCTCCCACTCCCTCCCTCTCTCTCTCTCAATTCTCTCCCTCCTACCTCCTCTCCCTCTCTCAGGTCTCTATATCACTCACTTACTCGATCTATCTCTCTCCCCTCTACCCTAAACCCTCTACCCTCTACCCTTAACCCTTAAACCTTAAACTCTTAAACCCTTAACCATAAACCCTTAACCCTTAACCCATAAACTCTCTACCCTCTACCATCTACCCTCTACCCTTAACCCTCCCTATATCTCTCTTCCACTCTCTCCCTCTGTCTCTCAACCCTCTCTCTCCTACCTCCTCTCCCTCTCTTAGGTCTCTCTCTCTCTCAGTCACTCCCTCTCTCAATCACTCCCTCTATCTCTCTCCCTTCTACCCTTAACCATAAACCCTAAACCCTTAACCCTTAAACCATCTACCCTCTAACCTTAACCCTCCCTCCCTTTATCTCTTTCCCACTCCCTCCCTCTCTCTCTCTCAAGTATCTCCCTCCTACCCCCTCTACCTCTCTCATGTATCTCTCTCCCCTCTACTCTATACATTAGATCCTCGACCCTCATATATATTTTTCCCACCCTCCTCTTCTCTACTTCTCTCTATCTCACTTATCCCTCCATATCTCCCTCCATATCTCCCTCCATATCTCCCTCCCTCTATCCCTCCCTCTCTACCCTAATCCCTCAACCCTATACTCTCAACCCTTAAACCCTTAAATACTCAACCCTTAACCCTTAACCCTTAAACCTTCTACCCTATACCCTCAACCCAATACCCTCTACCCACAACCCTATACCCACAACCATTAAACCCTTAAACTAAAGTAAACTCTCTACCCTAATCCTTGAACCCTCAACCCTTAAACCCTCTACCCTCTACCCTCTACCCTCTACCCTCTACCCTTAAACCCTAATCTCTCAACCCCTATACCATCTACCCTATACATTAGACACTCAACCCTATACCCTCTACTTGCAGCCTTAAACCCTCAACCCTCAAACCTTAAACCCTCTACCCTCTACCCTCTATGCTCTACCCTATACATTAAACACTCAACCTGAGGTAGGTAGGGAAACATAGGTGAGATAAAAAGTGATAAGCAGATAGGTATGTACATAGAGGGAGAGGGGAGATAAATATAGGTAGAGAGGGAAGGAGATCTAGATAGAGGAGAGATAGAGAGAAGTAGAGAGGGGAGGGAGAGATAGGTAGGGAGGAGATAGAGGTGTGTGTGTGTGCGTGTGCAATAGAGAGAGAGAGAGGGGGGTAGAGAGAGAGACATAGTGGGAGGGAGAGTAGAGATAGAGAGTAGATAGGGAGATAGGTAGGGAGGAAACACAGTTGAGATTTAGTTTGATTGAGGGAGAGTTGGGTAAAGAGAGGTAGAGGGGAGATAAAGATAAATAAAGAGGGAAGGTGATGTAGAGAGAGATGATAGATAGAGAGAAGTAGAGAGTGGAGGTATGGAGGGAGAGGAAAGGAGGAGATAAAATTAGGGGAGAGAAAGAGAGTAGAGAGGGAAGGGGGGAGAGATATAGAAAGTAGAGAGGGAAGGAGAGAGTAAGAGAGAAAGTGGGGGGAGGGAGAGAGAGATGTAAAGAGAGTGGTAGGTAGTGAAGGGAGAGGTAGGTAGAGAGGGAAGGAGAGAGGGAGGGATAGGAGGGAGAGAGGGAAGGAGGGAGAGTGCGATATAGAGAGATTGGTGAGATAGAGAGTTGAAAGGTAAGGAGAGAAAGAGAAATAGAGATAAAGAGAGAGAGGGAGGTTGGAAAGAGGGAGAGGTAGAAAGGGATCGGTGAGATAGAGAGAGGGAAGGAGGAAAAGTTGGATAGAGAGAGAATGGTTATTTAGAGAGGAGGGAGTGAGAGGGAAGGAAGGAAAGTGGGAGAGAGAATGGTGATTTAGAGAGGAGGGAGTGATAGGTAGCGATAGAGATAGTCATGAGATAAAGAGAAGGAGAAAGTGAGAGAGAAAGATGGGGATGGAGAGACAAAGAGAGAGTTAGGTGGAGGAAGGGAGAGGAGAGATAGAGAGAAGAGAGGGAAAGAGGTAGGGAAGGATACATAGGTGAGATAGATAGGGATGGAGAGAGAGTGATGGAGGGAGAGGTGGGTATATAGAGGGAAAGAGAGAGGGGAGATAGAGAGTAGAGAGGGGAGGGAGAGAGGGAGGGAGATAGAAGGAGGTGAGAGAGAGAAGAGAGAGAGAGAGAGAGAGAGAGAATGGTGAGATAGAGAAAAGGAGAAATTGAGAGATAAAGAGGGGAAAGGGGGAGGGAGGGAGGGACAATAGTGAGAGAGATTGGGAGGAGAGACAAAAAGAATGGGAGGGAGGGTGAGATCGAGAGAGAGAGGGAGAGCAGAGATAGAGAGAAGTAGAGATGGAAGTACGGAGGGTGAGATTGAGAAAGGGAGGGAGAGGAGAGATAGAGAGAAGTAGAGAGGGAAGGAGGGAGGAAGGGAGTGTTAGGGAGGGAGATAGAGGTTTGTGTTTGTGAGAGAGAGAGAGAGATAGAGAGAGTGGTGAGATAGAGAGGATAGAGTGAGAGGGAGGGAGAGAGAATTATGAGATAGAGAGGAGAGAGTTAGAGAGAAAGAGGGGGAAGATAGGGATATAGAGGGATAAAGAGGGATAGAGATATGTAGGTAGAGGGAGGGAGAGGAGAGATAGAGAGTAGAGATGGAAAGAGGTAGGGAGGGAGACAAAGGTGAGATAAAAAGTGTTGGAGGGAGAGGTAGGTAAAGAGAGAGAGAAAGAGAGGAGATAAAGATAAGTAGATCTAGGGAAGGATATGTAGAGAGAGAGAAGAGATAGAGAGAAGTAGAGAGGGGAAGGAGGGAGGTAGATGTAGGAAGGAGAGATATGGGTGAGAGAGAGAGAGAGAGGGGAGAGAGGGAGGAAGGGAGAGAGAGAGGAAGTGGAGAGATAGAGAGTAGGGAGGAGAGAGTGAGAGAGAAAGATGATACAACTTGCTGACTACTAAAATTTGACCTCCTGATTACTAAAATTTGACATGTTGATTACTGAAATTTGACCAAGTTTGGAATTTTTAAGATCTTCCAAAAACTAGAATTTGCATTATAACTCCTAGAGATCTAAAACCACTCTCAAACATCTTGCCTCTATACATGAAATATAACTTAAATTATAAGAATGTAAATCTCCATATGTAAATGTTTATTTCATGTATATAGCTTCTCTGAAAGATAATGAGAAGAAAGAGACAAGAAAAAGAGAACAAAATTTCAATGTAGACCAAAATGCGAGCACGTTATAATGCGCTCGCATTTTGGAAATATATTTTTGATTTCAAAAAATGCACATTTTTTGAACTCAAAATGCATGCATTTTTTTAAAATTTAAACCATAACACAAGTGTGTTATAACACGCTCATGTTATGGCTTCGTAATGACCGATCCTAGGCTCGATCATTACCAAGCCATAAAATGAGCACATTTTACTATAACATGCTTGTGTTTTGACTATTTCAGGACAAAAAAGTAAATTTTCCAGAAATTGGCTACCCATCTTTCTAAACCGGCCCAACAATAATGTATTTGCACCTCTGTATAAATTTAATATCATTTTATAAAAATGTAACAATTTCAGACATATTGCTAGGAATTGCAAAAGAAATTTTGTGATTCCTCCTCTTCCAAAAATAGAAAGAAAATTATTAGAATTTAGAAGCTATGAATTAGATAAATTCTAGAAAAAGGTTTTGAAAGAGAAAACGTCAAAGAAATCAATGATTTCTCAAACTACTCTAAATTATTAGAAAGAGAAGAATTTGTGGATCATATATAGAAGATGTTAAACCCACATGAGTAGAGATAAAATTAAGTTCATGAATTTTAAAATTTGAAGGAGGTTGTGTGACTTGGAAATAATTCTATTGCCAAAATGACCAGTAAGGGTAATTTGGGTCTTGATGGTGGTAGGACAAAGATACATGATATTTTGTACATTGAAGGAATAAAGCATAATCTTTTAAGTGTAATTCATATGTGTGATAAAGGTTATAAGCTATCCTTTAGTGTTGAAGGTTGTGAAATCAGTAAATCAAGTTCAAGAGAACTAATTGTAGAAGGAAGCAGGATAGACAGTTACATATATCATCTCAGCGAGTTGAAAATTGTCTTACTATGTAGAGAGAAAATAAAGTAATCTTTGACATAAAAGGTTGGGACATATTAATTTCTATGGCAATTGAAAGATTAGCTAAAAAGGAATGGTCTAGGATATTCCAAAGATTAAGAAGCCTCAATCTATAGTTGCAAACCATGTCATTAAAGAAAATAGACAAAAAATATTCCTACTAAGGAGTATTTTGCATCAAAACCTTTAGATTTGATCCATACAAATCTATGTGGGCGTATTAGGAAAAAGTGTCTACAAGGAGATGGGTATTTCACAATGCTTATTGATGATTACACTAGAGTGACTTGGATTACTTTTATAAAGGAGAAGTTAGAAGAATTTGAGAACTTTAAAGCATTCAAGGCACTATTTGAGAATGAAATCAAAAGAACAATCAAATTTTTGAGATCAGATAGAGGTGGAGAATTCACTTTTTACCGTTATAGTAATTTATACAAAGAACATGGGATTCAAACAAAATTTTGAGCTCCTAAGACTCTACAAAAAAATAGAGTTGCAAAAAGGAAGAACCAAATTATAGAAGAGATGGAAATAACAATGTTGAATCAAAAAAATATACCAAATATGTAATGGAGAGAAGTAGTTCAGACTATAGTTTATATTTTGAACAGATCTCTAAATCATGTGAAAGACTAACAAAAAACCATATGAGTTGTGGAGAGGAATACCGGCTTCAATTAGACATCTTAGAATATTTGGAAGAAAATGTTATATCTAAAGGAATGAAGAAAATTTGGGTAATTGTTTTTGAGAGAGCTAGGAATGGGTGGGAGCGTCGGCAAGAGAAGCTCAGGGACAAGGATTTTGATATCCTCTAAACTAGATGAATATGAAGACTCTGACTCAAATGAAGATGTGGATGGTGTTTGGCAAGTGGAGCGTTGTTGGTCTAGGCTTCTTTGTGTTGTGTTCTTCCCTCTCTGCAATGGTTTTGGAGGCCTTGCTTGTCTCTGCAACAAGTTCCTTTTCTAGCTTCCTATGGGTTGAGGTAGATTTCGGTCATTGTTGATGATATGGTGGGTTTTGGTGTTGGGTCTAATGGGATTCTTCTTTTCTGTCATCCCTTGGTTGTGTTTCTTGGTGCCAAAGTTTGTTGTGTATCTTTTGTTGCTCTCTCCATGGACACCAGTGTCTATTTGGGAATGGTTGTTATTGTTCCTGTTGTGATGGGAGGAAGTGTTTTTCCTCTCTGGATGTGTCTTAGTTTTCCCCCCCTAGTCTTTTGGTTTCCTTCTCGGAAGTGGGAGTGGTTGTGCGTTGGTTACTTCTTGATTGGCTGGTTGTTGAATGGGTTTATCTTTAGTCCTATTAGGAATAATAGGATGGACTATGGTTCTTATTGCTGGCTTTTTTTTCTCCTTGCTTCCTCTTGGCTATTCTTTGTCTCTTCCTATTGTGCATCTAGATGGGGTGATCCCACAATAGTTGTTTACAATTTTTGGCCAAACTAGACACTGAAATTATTATTTTTAACTAAATCTTCACATTTTGACACCTATAGCGGCTAAACCATGAGCAATTTGAAGATGCTTCAAACTAGAGTCTCATCACATTTTGTCTGTAGATTCTTAAAAAAAAAAATCAAAAATTTTGGAATCAGATTGCACTTTTTTTTCCATCTCCCACGAAAACTTATTTTTTTCAGAAAACAACATTTTTAAAAAGTGACGCACAATGTATAACGCATAAATTGTTTTCCATGAAGGATGAAATGCTAATTCTTTCAAATTTAGATATGTAACTCTGAGATCTAGTGCTTCCACTTAGTTAGATATTTTTTTAATGAATATTTTTTCTTTAATCAAGATTCAAAGTCAAACCAATTACAATTCAAACATAGCGCGACTGTATAATGCATAATTTTTTTTGTATATATCGAAATTCAATTTTATTTTTTTTGTTGGATCAAGAACTTCAATATTTGGTCCACTTATATTTTCCATTTTTTTGTTTTGATAATCTGCTATTTTTCCACATGTGCAGAACATAGACCTTCATTTTCGATGAAAAACCTATGTTTAATAAAACTAAAAAAACAAATCCATAATAAAACCAAAACATATTAAAATATATGTGTTGGATGGCTCATTCTGAGGACTACCATAATAAATTCAAATAAATTTTAAATGAATTCATTTGATCCCCCAAAAAGTAAATCAAAAGTGATTTTTTATCAACATTTTGATAGGTGTAAAGGATACTCATTTATAATTATGGTTTAAAACTAGCGAGGTTCTATCCAAGGGGGTTTGATCTCACGTGGTTTGATCAAATGCTCTTCAATTGGAATCCTTAAAATGGAAATTTTTAAGGCTTAAATCATTATATTTTCTAAAAATATGTGATTTCAGCAAAAATCAGTTCCTCTCAAAAATTGTAAACAAACTTTGTGGGATCACCCAGATAGTAATTTATACATGAAAATAGAAGGTGATCAACTACTAATAGTTGTGGTCTATGTAGGTGATATCATTTTTTTTTGGTAGCAGTGATGATATGTGTAAGGTATTTCAGAAGGCAATGCAAAGTGGGTTTGAAATGTCAATGCTAGGTGAATTATCTTTCTTTCTTGGGTTGCAGATTACAAAATCAGACAAAGTCTTATTCATTTCCTAGAAAAAGTATGTAAAGGAGATTGTAACTAAGTTCAAGATGGAAGACTACAAACCAGTGGGTACACCTATGGTTATAGGATGCAAGTTGAGTAAATATGATGAATCTACTCTGACAGACCAAACCTTGTATAGATCTATGATTGGTATTTTTTTTGTATGTGACAACATCTAGATTGGATATAATGTAGGCAATTGGAATGGTAGTTATATTTTAAGCAGAACCTAAGGAAACTCATGCCAAATAAGTAAAGAGGATATTCAAATATTTGAAAGATACAATAGATTTTAGACTATGATATCCAAAGAGTCAAAATTTCACTCTAATGACATAAATAGATGCATATTGGGAAGGAAGCATAGATGACCAAAAGAGAACAAGTGATGGAGCTTTCTTTCATGTTGATAGAATGGTTTCATGGTTAAGTAAGAAACAAGATTCAATTTCCTTGTCTAAAACTAAAGAAGAATACATTGTGGCAACTTCATGTTGCACTTAAGTGCTTTGGATGAAGCAAAACCTAAGGGATATGGAGATTGATTTTGATGAACCCATCTCCATTATTTGTGATATTACTAGTGCCATAAACATTTAAATGAAACTAATAATGCACTCAAGGACTTCAGGCACATTTCAATCAAGCATCATTTTTTGAGAGGGAAAGTTACAGAAAAGGAGGTGAATTTGGAGTATCTCAAGACAAAGGAGCAAGTGGGAGACATGTTTACAAAACCTCTTCCTAAGGAGACTTTTGATTTTATCTAGTAAAATTTGGGATTTATTGCGCCCTCCTCTTAAATCAAGAGGAACCATAGGTTGAGGGGGAGCTTGGTCTTCCCACCACAAGAAGGCTTGGTGTTCTTGTGGAATATTTTTTAGAAGAAACGCAATATGGACTCAGCGGGAGTTTCCCTAAAAAATTTCAAAGAAATTATTTGCATTTATTTGCATTTGAATATTTGGCTTTGTAATTTGTCTACTTGACAAAGGCAAGTATGAAGTATGTATGTTCTTGTTTTTAAAACATTTAAATTACTACAAGATTTTTTAGAACCTACATAATGAAGAATGTGTTGTTGCAATCAAGGAGGTTCAAATCAATTCTCCACATTTCTCTGCATTTGAAGTTGTGGTCTTACGGCTTGAAGGATGAGTTTATAGGGGGATAAATTCCACTAAAATGGTCTATCTAGGAAATAAGCATCTAGATTATGCAGGATATCGTAAATACAAAAGGGGAGTGTTGACCTATGTCATTGATGTCAAAGAGGGAGAAATTTGAACTCCAAATTCTATATCCTTTAAAGGGATCTAATTAGAAACTCAGTGGGGAGAAGACATAGATTTGTCTTCATGTGTGGCTTGTATTTTGTTGTTTGTCATCAATGACAAAGTGGGATATTATTGAACAAAGGTTTTCATTGATGCCAAAGGAGTTCATTGTGTCAAAGATGTAAGGTTAAGTATGCAATTGTACTTGAATTATCATTATATTCATTTTTCATATCATTTTGAGTTGTAAATATTTACAAAAATATATGTTACTAACTTTATATTTTTTGAAGTATGTTGTATGTCAGAAGATTAGTGTGCTTGCATACCTTTCTATGTTGGTAATTCTATTGTCATGTCACTAAAACAAGAAACATGCATTATTAGCTATATTGAGAATTGTCATTGTTTCAAAAGTTTGTGTGAATGTTGTATGCTTGCAATATCATGTATGCATCTATTTACTATGATTGAGGTGATCTAGAAGGTTGTTCTACAATGTTTCAATTAAATGTTGGTTCAGTGTTTCTTAGGTCTCTCTTTTGGAGGTGTTTTAGACTTTGTAGTTTGAGAGGAGATTATTTCTACACTTATTCTATCATATTTATGAGTCTTTGGAGGATATGTTCAACATGAAAAAATATTGATGTGATAGATGGAACTCTTTGTTCTTGTATGCCAACCTATTAGTGTTCAACACCTATGCAACAATGGCTAGTGGTGTGCAGAATTAAAATATTATGTGTGGTATCACGATAGGACCTTGTTAAGGTTCTTGTGATAGTGCATGACATCATTTTCTTTTCATGGCAACCAAATTTGGTTTTTGACCGACCTACTACAAATTTTATGTAGGTTGAATTTAGGTACACCTTATGTCATCTTGGTTATTTGTGAATCCCTGACTAACATAGAAGAGTGTTAATGAAATTCCATGTATATATTCCTCTATTTCATAATTGTACAATGTGAAATATAAATTTGTGTTAGGCATAAATTGAGTAGAAGGTGGTTATTATACAAGAAGTTTATCTTGTGAAGCTATAGGGTTATTTCATGTTGTATGGTATAGTCAGAAGGTCATTAGAGGTGTGTAAGAGTGTCTAAAGTAACCCTAGAACATATATGAGGTGTGTTTAGTTGCATTGAAGATCCATAAGATTTATCTATTTATTTTTGTAGGATTGGTGTTCTACCTTTAAGTTGGTACTTAGGTCATTGTATTGGTAATTGGTGTCTCCTATATGTTGGTGCCTACAAATACAATAGGGTATTGGTGTCTCCTATAGGTTGGTGCTACTTTATATTGTAAAATTTTGTTGTGTATTTTTTTTTTCAAAGGTTGGATTGGACATTAGATCCAAGCAACTATTCTCACTATGGTTTTTCCCATCTCAAGTTTCCATGTATATCTGGTGTTGAATTGTGTGAATATGTTCTCAATGCAAGTGATTACCAGTAGTGAAGATTCAAATTACATGATCTATTGTTTTGAGTTAAATTTAAGAGTTGGGTAAGTGCACCAAGATGGTTCCCAAAAAGGGGACTTAAGTGGACAACTTTTTTCTAAAATCAGGAAATACTGACCTTGGACGTCAAATTGAGGATACTTAGACTCAAAATTTTGAGATGGAGCAAACAGAAGATTCAAGTGCTCCGAGTCTACTTTCTAAACTACTAATTTATTTTGAAAATGGTTGAGATTAAGGGGTTCAAACGAGGGACGTACACAAATTGGTGTTGTTTTTGTCAGAAAAAACATAACATAGCAACTCTTGTATGACCCTTGTACGATGAACATTTTTTTAGTATTTTTAAAATCGCAACAGTCAGAAGTTAGCTAATAGTATGTAGTTGATGCATGATTTTTTCGATAATTTTTTAATGAATATTTGATTTTTTACTAATTTGCGAATGGGACATACCCTGAAAAAAGAATTTTGGCCGTGCCACCCCTACAAATTTTGGAAACTATTTGATTTGTTATTTTTTTAATTTTTAAATTTTGTAGAATGGAGTCTAGTTTCTAAAAATGTAATTTATTTGAAAAATTGATGAACGGTTAATTTATAACAAAAAAAATACCAAACACTGCTTTTTGGAAAAGAAAGACATACAGATAAAATAAATTATGGATGAAATACTTAACATTTTTAGAAAGTGAAAAAAATTACATTGTTGGATAGCTAAGAGATAACCCAACATTACCCATGTGCTCAATTTTTTCGATATTGAACCACATGCAATCCTGACGGTGAGCATGAACTCGATTAAGAGAAATATGGTGGATTTTTTAAAAGCATGTCTCTAGTCATTGGGAATGCCCTCCAAACCTTTGGGTTGGTATTCCAAGGCAAATACCAAGCCTAAGGCTTAGGAATTCCCAAAGAAAACTATAACGCGAGCGGTTATAACGCGCTCGCGTTATATCTCACTTTTGACATGGTTTTTGCTTCTGTGGGGAACATCTCTACTAGCACATAATGCAAGTGTGTTATAAGACGCTCGCATTATGTTTTACTTTATGTTAAATGCCAATATATTAATGTATGCTGATATATTTTTATGTACATGTATTTCATGTATGTACGTATGCTTGTATGGATGTAATATTTTATATGTACATATGTATTATGATTGTATGTATACATTTATGTATGGCTTTAGACGAAGGGAGAATTTAAAGAGAGTCTAGAGAGATGGAGAGGGGGTCGAAGTGAGAGTTTAAGAGAGAGGGAGTGGGAGAGAAGGGGTTGGTTTGAGGGGGACTTAGCTAGGTAGGGTGGGAGGGAGAGAGGGAGGGAGAGAGAGAGAGTGGGGTGGGAGAGAGAGAATTGAGGGAGAGGGAGAGAGAGAGGGGGGAGGGAGAGAGAGATACAAAGAGAAAGAGAGAGTTATGTAGGTAGGGTGTGAAAGGGAGAGACTGGAGAGTGTGAGAGGGAGAGACTTGAGAGTGTGAGGGGGGTGAGAGGGAGAGACTTGAGAGATAGGCAGTGAGAGGGAGTGTGAGAGAGAGTGTGAGATAGAGGGAGTGTGAGAGAGATGGAGTGTGAGAGAGAGGGAGTGGGAGAGAGAGGGAGTGTGAGTGAGAGACCTGAGAGAGGGAGAGGGAGTGACCTAATAGAGGTAGAGAAAGAGGAGGGTGGAGTGAGAGGGACTTATCTAGGTAGGGTTGGAGGGATAGATAGAGAGAGGGGAGAGAGATAAAGAGAGAGTTACCTAGGTAGGTTGCGAGAGGGAGAGACCTTAGAGAGAGAGGGGGTGGGAGCAAGAGACATGAGAGAGATGGAGATAGAGGTAGTGGGAGAGAGTGGGATGGAGTGGGAGGGACATAAAGAGAGATGAATAGAGGGAGTGAGAGAGGGTGGTAGGGATTGATTGAACGAGAGGTACTCAGAAAGAGGGAGACGGTAGATAAAGACAATTAGAGAGGGTGGGAGGGAGGGAAGAAGGGAGAGGTGAGATGTATAGATAGAGAGAAAGTGAAAGGGGTTGAGGGTATAGGGTTGAGGGATTAGGGTGAAGGACCTATACGGTTGATGGTTTCTAGGGTATTAGGGTTTAAGGTTTGAGGGTTGAGGGAATAGGTTTGATGGTAGAGGGTATTTGGTTGAGGGTATAGGGTTGAAGGTTTAAGGTTTAAGCGTTTAGGGTTGAAGGGTTTGGGATTAAGGATTTAGGGTTAAGGGTTTACTTGGTTGAGGGTAGAGGGTTTAGGGTATAGGTTTGAGGGTATATGGTTGAAGGATTAGGTTCAAGTTCCAATGTAAGGGGTAGAGGGTTTAGGGTTTAAGGATTGAGGGTTGAGGGATTAAGGGTTGAGGGTTGAGAATTGAGGGTTGAGTGTTTAATGTATAGGGTAAAGGGTAGAGGGTTTAAGGGTTGAGGGTTAAAGATTGAGGGTTTAAGGTATAGGGTCGAGGGATCAGGGCTGAGGGTCCAATATATAGGATAGAGGTTATAGGGGTTGAGATATTAAGGGTTGAGGGATTAGGGTTTAGGGTAGAGAGTATTGGGTTGAGGGTAGAGGGTAGAGGGTAAAGGGTTTAATAGTTTATGGTTTAAGGGGTTAGGGTTGAGGATCGAGAGTTTAGGGTTGAGTGTTTAAGGTTTTAAGGGTTGAGGGTTTAACAGTCAAGAGGGTTGAGGGATTAGGGTAGAGAGTTTAC
>CM021100.1:420195929-420218744 GCA_007115665.2 Sequoiadendron giganteum | reverse complement strand
TTTTGATATCATAGTATCAAAAAAAAAATATATCTATCCTTTAGTTACTCAAATTTGTATTTATATTTAATTTATTATTAGTTTGATTTGATTATTTTAATAACATTGAGATGCGTAACCTACATTGACAATAGAAGAAAAAATATATTATATCATGATCATTAACGAAAAAACTATTTAATAATGATATTTATTTTTTAAATATATAAATGTCAAAATTTTAAAAATATCATATAAATATGTAATATTTACTATAATTTTTACAATAAATTCAAAACAAAAAAATCCAAATAATAAATGATATTTTTTCTAATAATAAAATTAAAAATTACATGACAAAATTTTAAAAAATTATAAAGATTAAAAATATATACTATATATAAAAAATAAAGTGTAAACTGTATATAAAAATAAAATAAAAATAACTCTATATTTTAGTTTCTCTGCACTGCTAAATTTATAAATAACTTTTTCTTCTGTTCATAATTAACATTTAATATAAGGATATCGTTCTGTTGGAGAGTTCAAAATAAGAAATATGAGAGTAAACACCATTGGCAACTCAATGCCATTATTTCAAAAGCTTCATAAAATTAAGCTGAGTAAGATCTTCGATGACGCACGCTATTTGAAGGTGTACTATTATCAGTATGGAGCTGACGGGATGGTAGTGGTACCAATTCAATTGCAGGCAAAGGGCCAGCTGGAGGTAGGGGTTGAACATTCTCCACCCTTGTGCTAACTAGTTGTCTTTCATAGAACTTTCGTCCGACGTGGGCGGACACGATTACACAATATAACGCTGATGAGATGACGAACAAACCCCAAAATCTCCGCGGACTCAACTTTCCGCCGTCATTTACAGTGTCTTCTTCAGATATCCCACCGTTATCTTCATTGCACGAACTAGAAGAATAACGCTTAAACCACTTGCTGTGGAGTTTTTCTTGCTCTGTTTTGTTCTGAATAATTTTCAGCACTGCAGATGTCATTTCCCGAACCACTGGAGACCCTTTGGCAAATAACTACAGCATAAACTACAGAGAGTTAAAGAGTGCATTTCAATCCACAGAAAAAAAAAATGCACAAACTCTTGGAGTAACTACTTACAAACCCAAATCCTCCTCTGTAGAATGGCCGACTCACAATCTCAAATTCATCACAATGCTGTGACATGATCATGTTAATGTATGGAGTCTCATCAACTACAGAACCAATTGTCTCATTCTTGAGTGAATTAACATAGTCTTCTGGATGTATAAGTGGTACCAATCTGCTCTTGTCAATTTTTAGCTCATTGATTAGATACTCTCTTACAAAGGAACCATTCAGATGTCCTATGCGGGCGTTGTTTGCTCTGAGTGACTCTATGTCTCGTATTGTTGGGGACAGTTGCTGAACAGTGAGAATGGATGCGAGGCTAGCTGTGTAGCTTGAATTTAAGACCAACACTACAAACAGCCAGATTATTAAAATAACTTTGCCAAGAGATGTCATAACCTTCTCTCCTGCTCAAATGGGGGATCAGTTGCCATCTTCAGATATTAGAAAAATAAATGCATGAGAGAAAATATTCATAAAATTGGGAAAAATCAATGAGGAGGTCACTTACTATGAACAAATACAATTGTTGAAAATGAAAACCTGCAATGCAAACACAAAATATTATTACCTAAAATGATAGTCTGGTCACTTCTATTTCCCACAAATAGTTATAACAATGATCTATTAATCCAAATATGTTAAATGCCACAATATGCAACACTAATGCCAAATAAAAGTGCTCGTGGCGTCTAGCATGCCTACTTATGGAGGAGCATCTTTGGTTGAGCAATATTTTTAACACTAAGTAATTAAATGCTCATCAAAGGGTGGCAACGCTATTCTCCCTGCTTCCTCCCATCACATCACCTCACATCACATTGTATACTTCCTCTGTTTTCCAGATATTATGGTTCCGTGTCTTTGAAAATAGTTTGATTGCGATAAATGTTTTCATTGCAAACTTGATTCGTTCTTTTGGATCATGACTTTCTAACTGTTCAAATTTGTGTAGAATCATTTCTTGTGTTGTCCTCATCTGCCCATCTATTTCATGGAATTGACCTAAATCTTTCTAGAAGTTCTCCTTTCAGATATTGTGTCTCTGAAAGATGTATGACGTCGCTTTCGACGACTTAATACTCTTCAAAATCTACATTCTTGTTCACCCTTGCTAAGACTTGGAAGCGACCTGGCTTTTGCTTCATTTCTTCGATCATTTTTCAAACCAGATTCTTCTCTCAAGTATGCGAAGCACTACAATTTTCTTCTCAAGCGTCCTTTAGGTACCTGATGCAGAGTTTACTGGAACACCTGAAGAATGACACCTGGGTGTATAGTTTACTGCCCTCATTTATAGTTAGCAGCTACTGTCCTTTATGGATATTGGAGTGTTGTGGAGGAAGCAGTATTTAAACAGACAAAATTAATAACTTGCTGTGCATTGCATTGACAGATGCACCTTCATTTTGGGTTCTGTTTTAGTTAGGGAGTAGGCAATTAGAGTCAAAGGCCCTTTCGAAAATGACATACTGTAGTAATTGAACGAATGTACCTTTTATCGGAAAAAAAATGATGTTTATACAGGGTGTGGTTTTGGAGTCTCAGGCGTAATTGCTTTTGTGCTCATGAATGACTGAAAAAGAAGCTGTTTGAAAACTGGAAATTTAATTTACATTCAGGATCACTGTATCCTCTGTTTTTGCATCTGCTATCATATCATTCTATGATTGCTTGGTTTCAGCTATGTCAGAAACTTTCCAATACTGAAGTGAATCGAGAAAATACTTCAATTTTTCAAAGGTTTCAATGCATGACTTCTGTCATCTTTATGCACCTTACAGGTGTTTGTTTACTGTCATAAATTGTCCCTCTATCAAACTGCCACAGCTTTCCCAATAGAAGATGAGAACCAGCCATAAGCACTACATCAAATAGCAACTGACCTTCATTTAGACCAATATTAAAAGCAATTATCTCCTAGTGCGCTAAAATCCATCTTTGACAAGGAAAATCCATGTTAATCTGAGTTTGAAATACAAAAAGGATGTAATTTTTGTACAATTCATCTACTTACCAGATTTTTGGTAAAACCTCCATTTATGATCACCTTATCCTTATACTTGCATTTTGACCGAAATCACTCTTTCCTCACCAATCAACTTTGAGGGCCTCGTTTATCAAAACTGAAGTTCTTATGATTGTTAAGCTCTCTCCTGTTTCCGCTTTTACTTCTTCCACTTTAAGTTCTTGATTTCTATTCCTCTTTCCCTTGCTCTTCGTCTTCCACCTTGCTGATTATCTCACAAAAGTGCAGCATGGGCTTTCGATACTAGTCATTGTTAACTGAACTCTTCTTGGGTCTTTTTCATCAATATTTTCCATTTCAAAATTTATCTCCAACTCATGTACTCACTCTAGGTAAGAATCGGTCCCAACTCTCCACCAATTAACCTTTATCTTGCTTTAAAAAAAAAATTATTGCTTATATCAGGCATCTACCCCAACATCACGATCTATTACTTTCATATGCTCTGGTTCAGACTCTACAAGATTTTAGAATAGATTAAAAAATGTTCCCTTCTTTTCACTAAATCTTAAAACTTATTCAACTTCTTTCCATATTTTCTCATACCTTTCCTTTCAAATCATCGAATCTATGTAAGCTATTTTATTTTGTTTGCCTATGTTATGAAGTTGGTGCAGAAATATATTTCTAATCTCATGTTTCTCTTACTCTGTTTTACTCTCTCTCCCTTCCGCACAATGTTGGGGTTGATTTTCAGCATGCCCTTGCATATGCACGTTTAACTTGTTACATATGAACTGTGAAAAACCTCGGGTTCTCTCAACCTAGAACAGAAAATTGCAGTCGCCCAAACAATTGACCAGCAAGCTAATAAATGAATAGAATACAGTAAATTCTTGTCCCTTGGAAATTCATAACAAAGAAATCTATTTCAACTCATATCAGCAAGCATTCGAGAGAAGAGGGCATCATCATTTTTCCCTTTTCTAATATCTTATATCAATCAACTGCCTTACAACCCAATCCATCAATTTCATTGGAACAGTCCACAGTCACACTACATAAAATAACAAACATGAAAGTTGAAGAAAATGACATGTGGTTGCCCAGCATGTCCCCAATCTTGACTAGTTAAATTCCCTATACTAGATAATCACTGTTATTTTAGCATTTTCTGATACCTTCAAATCCCAGAAACATGCAGGTGTACATCTTCTAAACTTTAGAAGTAAATTTAAGACCTTTCATTTTCATTTGTTGTTGGAAATCCTCTTGATAATCAATCCATCATTAATTCGATGTGACTTGTTTTCTAACAAACCCAATTGCCAAATATAACTATGCAAATAGAAAAAGTATATAGATACAGAACAAACCGTATTGTGATGATGAATCGTAAGAGGCTGACTTATGGCCACAACTGCAGTTTCTGAATTGATGTTGTAAACCAAAATATCTATGCAAACCAACTTAAGATTGAAATAGTTTTGAAATGGACATAAATGAACTCGGGAGAAATATCTGTTTGAACAAAAGACTAACCAAAGAGGAAGAAAAACACATAAGATGATCAGCAGAAATAATTCCTTGAGGCAATTTGAATGCAAGAACTAATGATCATGACGCCCTCGCTATTTTGCAGTGATATTCTTGTTATTACAGAAACCATTATGCATTCCTTAAACTTGAGAGTTCGTGCAATTGTACCTACTAATTTTGTATGTTGTTATTCCTTGGATTTTAATCTGCGAACATTACAATAGAGGAAACAAAAGCTTAAATTATTAGAGCAGCACTTACCAGAGGGAAACTTCCATTTGCTTCCTAGTCTGTCCTGTGAAAGCGTCGTTCTCATCTCGTTCCAATAGGCAAACAAGAAATGCAGTAAGAAGAACAAACGCTGCTGCAGTCATCCACATGGGTATTGTAAAAGGATGTAGAAAGTCCCAGCCAGAAGAATGCTTTTTCTTAGTACGCACCATGATAACCAGCCCTGTATCAGTATATGGCTGTGTAAAATCTACCTTCTCAGAACGGTTTGCGAGTATTGTGATATCAGCTACAATTGCATCAAATGTCTGCCCACCAACAATGCTCTTTCAATAAAAGTATTCAGAGATTAGACATCATTCCCTCTAAACTCCTAATCTCACAGGGAACTTATTGTTCTGAGTGTGATTTGGAAAATATAATTTTTTTTCACTAAGTGCCATTAGTAAAAGTTCAAATACGGACTTTTTACTGCTCATTTAATATTAAAGGTTCATTAAGAATATGTACAATAATAAAAAATAAATTATACAACATCTAATTAATTATGATAATATTTAAATATTATATAATTTAATAAGCACAGATAAATTTTAATCAATAAAGATAAGTTTATTATTTATTTATTTTATTATGTGTAAGATATAAAATTAATATTAACTATTTTACTATTGAATAATGTGATGTTTAAGCAGAGTCAATACTTACCATGGAACTTGAATATTACAAACAAAAAAACATATGTATATGATGTCATCTAATGGAATAGACTTCTACTTATGAATTTCCACATAGACAAGTCTCATGGCATTCATTTAAAAATAGTTGTGGGATTGAGGATTATGGGAGCTACTTGAAGGATACGGCTGAAAACGTTTTCTATTTGTCTATGGATTTTTTCATGTGTGGGGGGTAACATTGCAATTTCTAAATCTAGACTTAATTATTCTAATTTCTTGCTATTTTTTGAAAAAATTAACTATTTTAAATGATTATAAAATCTAAAAAAATTATGTATTATTGAATTGAGAACTAAATTATAGTATTAATTTGATTAAGAAATTGAAGGGGATGCTTTTCTTCTAATAAGAGGTTAGAAAATTTATAATATTTTTAGAGAAAAGAACCAAATAGTAATTGTAGGATAGTTAGTTTAGTTACTCAATGGTTTGATGTCTTTATTTGACTATATATAAGAACTTTTTGAATTAGTAGAGAAGGGAGTTAGAGATGTACATAAATAGTTATTTAAGAATAAATATCTCTATTAAATCTTATTCTATTCTAATATATTTTTTTCGGAAGAAGAAAGTATTGATGAATACAATAGAAGAGACAGGTAAGTAAGAAAGAAAGGTAATTAGAACTTAACAGAGAAGGAAGATTTATATATTAAGAGGTAGTTGAAAATAAAAGAAAAAATTGTATAAAAAATTAAAAAAATATTTGAGATTTTAAAATGAAAATAAATGACACATCACTGAATTAAAAAGGATAATGTTTCTCATAATAATAATTTACCCTTATTTTTTTGTTTACTGAAACAAGTCAACTACAGGATAGTTGTTTTAAGTGCTGATTTGAGGTCTTTATTTGACTGCATATAAGAACCTTTTAAATTAGCAGAGAGAGAGTTAGAGATGTTAGGGTTATTCTAGAATTAATAAATATTTTGCTTTGTTTTGCTGCTGGTGTCCTGTTCTGGCCGTGTCCCATCTCCATTAAATCTCTCCCTATTCTAATGCATTTGTTTTATAGAAGATTTGTTTGCACCAGAACTTAGGCAACACCCCTCTCCCCTCTCCCCAGGACCAACTCACCTGGTTATATACTGATTTGTAATGAAGACACATAAAACCGTATATCTGCAAACTAAGATAGAAGAGTGTTTATTTGTGTTGAATGTTTATTACTCACAGCTTAATTTATCTTTCAGGTCAGCATGTTCCAATTCTGATAGGAATCTATATGCGGGAAGATATGACTATAGAAGTTTATTTAATACCTACTCCATCTTTTAAATTTAACACATCTGGACCTTCTGATTATAGTTTGGGGAAATGAAAAGATTTATCCTCCTAATAATAAAATTAAATATTGAGTTAAATGAAGACAGATGGAAATGGTAGGATACCTTATTCGCTACTTGGTCAACAAGCTTGTTATACTCTGGACATTCAGTGCTATCCTCAGACATTTGAAATTCATAGTGAAAATCAAAAGGAAGCATCTCCACAGCCGTCATAAATACATCTATGCAGAACCCCTCAAATTTTTTGTTATTGTTTGTGATGTTCACAAACCCAGGAAACACAACATGCGGGGGAACTCCAACTATAAACTTTCTGTAGCCAGAAGGCGGGGTCGGAGATCCATTTGGCCACTCTATACTTTCTTTCAATCTGAATTCTTTGTTTGGCCACGATCCCACAACTCTGATTTCCCTGTTGACTACATTAACAATGTCATATGATTCAACTTCTAGAAGCCCATTTTTGTTGAATGTTATCTTACCACTAATCCCTTCGAAATTGCTCTGAGCTACTTTCTGAAGCAGGGCACTCCCTTCCTGAAAAACATGCACATCTGTCGAAAATTTCTCTGAAGACTTAAATTCCAGTTCAGTAAGGTTGTTGTTGGCTCTGAACATAGCATCAATAGCTCTAGCTATTACCCAGATAGAATCATAAGCATAGGCTCCAACTATGCCAATGTTTTCAGAGTGAGTTACACCTGGATACAACCTCATGAATTTATGCTTCCATCTCTTGTTGATACTCTTGGACTGTGGAGTGTGTCTAACTTTTGTGCGAACCCCAATTATTCCTTGAATTGAATCCATAGTCGTGTCATCCTTAACATCCAAATAACTTGCTACCCACTCTGTAACAATCCAAGCCCATCCCTGCTTCTCCATAATCCCGGAATGTTTTGCCTCCCAAAAGATTTTCTGGGCCAATCCATAACTAGTATGTATAACAAACGCACGACTCCTAATCTTGATGTCGTTTAGTGTCTTCCGAATATGATTCCATGAAGAGTTACTGAAAGAGTCGTTGGATACAGCAAACTTTTGGACTATTCTGGCAGAAGTTTCCTGGAGTGCATTTTTTAAAGCTAGAATCCCGCTGAGACCCAATTCATCTTCCTCATATATGACCACTATTTCTCTCCAGTAAAATTTGTTCACCAAGGCTGCTATTGCCTTCATTTGCAGTGTATCCCTGCCAATCATCTGAATTGAATATGCAGAGTGTTTTAAGGACATGGAGGGATCATTTCCGGCCAATGTAATGAGTGGTACTTGTGCAGAATCAGCTAGGACAGAAACAAAGTTGGAGATCTGTGCCGTCATGGGTGCGACAACTGATACCACGTTTGCTCTGAACAATTTCAGCACTGAAAAACCAACTTCAATTAGTTTTGAACAATGGACTTATATCTGGAAGATAGAATATAAATAAAACTGAAAGAGAAGTGATTTTTTTACCATTCTCCGCATCCATGAGAGCAGTGGTTCCTATCTTTGTAGTCTCAAACTGAAGAATGGTCCCATTAAGAATGTTGGGATTGTTGTTAATATCCCGAATGGCCAATTTTATAGCTACATTGGATTGTTTACCTTGATAACTTCCCAAATCAAAGAATCCCCCAATCCTCACCTCTGGAGGCCTTGCATCATACGATTCCACAAAGAGAAGAAGGAATAAAACCAGGGAAGGAAACATTGTAGACGATAAGAGAATCGCTGGCACCTTTGGATATGCAATAATGATTCCACACTACAGAAGAGAAGGAAGGAGTGCCTGATATAATAGCTTTCCATGTTGTCAAAAGGATGTTGCGAGGAAACAAAAGTGGGTGGGGCAGAATACCAAGACAACAGACTTGTCGTGTCGACATGACGAAACTGAAGTTTCGAAGCAGTTTCTATGAACAAAATCAATTAAAGCTTTGGACAAAGATTACGATTCATCTCATATTATATAATCTGAAACAACCGAAACCTTTCACGATTGTACACCGCTCTTACATTATGCCTTAGAATTGAACAGAAAATCTCTTTCACCCAATAAACATGATTTGCTTTGCATGTCTTTGTCCAGATCATGTGTTTCGATTGGAGAGAAACTTTGTCCATTTCTTCTCCGTAACCTTCCCAGAAATTTACACAGGACGGCAGGCAATATTTAAAAATTTCAAGATCCACGACTTCCAAGTCAATTGCAAAGAAAAGTCGGAGGGGAATTTTCCACAGACCTGGGACTTTAGAAGAAGTTGGCCACACATTCCACGCACCATGATGGATAGATATTTTGTGCCTAGTTTCAAGACACAGACAAACCGACAGAATGTCGCTTTTCTGGTTTTAAGGAAAATTCACCACCAAACCTCACCTTAACTAAAGAAAGGTATATAAACATATCCTTTATTAGGTAGTCTAGAGTTAAATTAAGTTAAAATATAATTAAATAAATAATTTTAGAAGATTGATAAGAGCATACGAAAGATATTAAGACATGTTTAGTTTTATTTGTTGTCAGTCATGTAATTAATGGTTAATTATTTTTTTTGCTAGTTAAATCGTTGCATGTGGGTCAACACCCATAAAGTATCCAAAATTAAAAATATGGATTGCTTCAAACCCAAAATTGGGAAGCACAGAGCTACAACATCAAACCAGATTTAGCCTTGCCTATGTTGTTATTATGACTGACTTGAATTAAATGTGTTGGCCACCATGTCCTATACAGTGAGGACTTCAAACTCTGTTCAATGTTCCCCTTTTTTTTGACCAAGATTGCTTGCCAAGGGGCAGCTTTTTACACTTTACCTCTGTCCAACCATCCTCGTCCTAAGAGGAGACCATAGTGTTTTGATTTTCTCCATTTGAGGAGCGTGTATTCCTCAAGTCATCTGACCTTCCCCGACCATTGACGATGCCCTCCTTCACTTTGCCTCCATTAAGCACCAAGTCGTTCGAAGACCCGCCCTTTGAATCCTCAGCAGTGGCAATGTTGAATGGGGAAATCACAGGGTCTGAAAATTTGGAATTTTCTGGAGAGGAGGAAGTTACTTTCGAAGGATCTGAAGAAGAACACGAAGCCGCTAGAGAAGAGATCTGATAGTGATGGGATTCAACACCGATCCACCATGTGGGGATGCTGCGAGAGGATTGGTTCAGGATCCCAGCCACATGGATATTTTGTTTGGGGCATTGAGGTGTGTGATGTTCTGTTGAGAAACACATCCTACATCTAAAAGCAATCCTTTCATAGTCAACTTGTTGTCTCCATAGTCTCTCACCCAGCTTCAAAGAAATCTTCACTGGGAGACCATGGGAGAGATCCATTTCCACACAGATTCGAGCACAGGTGGTGCTTGCATACTTAGCTGTTTCTGATGAGGCACCTAGAAACTTGCCCAGACCATTTCCAATGGTTTGCAAGCATTCCAACTCCAAAAACTGTATTGGGAGATATGGCAGACGAACCCAGAGAAAACAGGAATTGAAAGTTTCTGTGTGAGGATCGAAGGAGGGATACCAAGATTTCATACATAGGAAATTGCCCTGAAACACCCATGGCCCATTTTTTACCACCTTTTCCTTGTCCTCACAGGACTCAAACTCAAGGATAAAGAAACCCCTAGCACAGGGGAAGATATTGATTTCGTCTTCCATACCCTCCTTCCAGGTAGATTTGATCCATGCATGGAGATCGCACAACTTAGGCTAGGTTTTTACAAACCTACAAATGAGGGCGTTGTCGCAGAGGAATTCCTCCCTGTCATGTACTGGGCCATCCACACAAATCTTAGGCACTTGCTCATAATGATGTATTTGAAAGGGAGCTCTGATATCCCTAGGCTCGAACGAACCAACTTTCATGCTCCAGGCAGCACCATTCTTCATTCCAGTCGACCCCTGCATAGCAAGCAAGGGCATGCAGGCCCGTTTCATTAATTCATGATCTGCAGGAGGGGGAGGAAGGGTACCCCTCGCGCCATTGTTCTCCATCAAACCCCCAAAAGAAAGCGCTGTCGGACCAGCCCTATCCTTACCACAGAGGGCATCAGCGAAGCATCGTTTAGGCTTCGCAGTGTTGGTAGCAGGGAAAGGATCACTAAACGGCACGGGTGGGCCTGTTTGGTCGCCAAAATCATTGAAACCCTTGGTGCAGGGACGTGAGGGAGAGGAGCGAAGATATGCAGATGGAGGCATTGCGCAAAACTTAACTTCTTAATTTTGATTAATTAATGGTTAATTTTATAGTGTGAATGATTGTTAATTAAAATTTAATTTGAAATTAAATCAATATATATCAATATATAATATTTATTTAGAATTTACGTTTTTAAAAAATTGGACCACTTTCATGATTTTTACTTTTGTTATTTGGTTTTTCTTCAAAAAAAGAAAGTTCTAAAATAATCTTTTAGAATTAAAAGGGAGATGGAAAAATAAAGGATATTATGATCTTTTGGTTAAAACATAAATTAATAAAGAATATATATATAAACTCTTTTGAAAGGGGGAGGAATAATTATTACATATTATCTGTTTACACTAGTAATTTTATACTAATTATTTATATTATTTTAGTAACATTATATCATGTACATTATATTAACTCTAATATTTAATCTATTAAATCCGATGTTAATACTTAAACAACTTTAGAAGGAAAATTGACATTACATTTGATATCAGAGCCTAATAATCAAGCCCTCCTATCTTTAAAAATTTCATGTTTTGAAATTTAATATAAACTAGTCCTTAATAAAATCTGTTCTTATTTCTAGCATTATACCCTCACCATAACTTATGAAATTTATTCATATACAAATACTAATTTCTTTATTAACATTATTAAAAATATTAGATATATATCTATGTACATATCCATGTTTATGATCTTGTTCAAGGTTATTATTACTTTGGAAATCCATATTTACATCTACACTCAATCTAAGATAATATATTTATATTTTATCAATAGAATTTACATATACATTCAAATGAGATATTGACCTATAAACTTATAATATTCTACTAAACTTATAAACTTATATGCTTATAAAAAATTGAAGCCATTCACTATTCACATTCTTTTATGTTGTTTATATACAATGCCTAAAATTTTGAATTAAGATATTGAACTATCCTTTATATACAGTGATTTGGAGCTTTTTCTTCCACATAAGGGAATCACACACCTAAATCCTTAATCAAGTAACTTCTTAATGACCTATTTTCTAAATTCTCAAAGACTAGATAAACATGCTACTCCTCATTTTTGAGATAGATGTCATGCAAGATAATTAAATCAACTTGATGGTTTATCTCCTTAGATACACCCTCTTTCATTTTCTTTATTGCCACTTCAATTCACATAGGAAAATATTGAAAAGTGCATCAAGAGAAAGAACTATGTCTCTCAATTGATCCATACTATGACACAAAAGTGCATTAGAACACTTTTGATAAAATTCATTCATATGAGTGTTATTACGTCTGCATCAAAATACCATTAACTTGAGTATATTTCAAGTATGCAGGAAATAGAAATCTATAATGACAAGTTACAACCAACATTATTTATTACATATAATAAACTAGACTTCAATTTTCCATAGCAATACAAACCAAATTGCACAAATTTCTAGTTAGAACCTAAACCCATTAATCATAGTTCATATTTTAGAACATACTTCTGAGAAGAAACCTACCTAAAACTCTAAACATCAATGCATATTTAGGAAATTTTTATTAACTTAAAATATTTTTCCAACCATTCTAAGAAACTAATTAACAAGTTGTAGTGTGAGAATAAAAGACAAAAAATTCACCTCTTAAGATAGTAATGAAATAAAGAAATGTGGCACAATATTCCTTGTGAAAATACCTCAGACAAAGGAGAGTCTAATTATGGAATGTAGCTATATAAAAAATTATACAACTATTTCCATATGACTGTTAATTTAAATACGTTCATTACACAATCTCTTGAAAGAGAGTAAACCAATGACCAATTAAGAATTAAGGTACAAAGTATCCAAAAAGGGTTTTTTGTAAGTTTTGATGGTGCAATAGGTGCAGGGGTGCAATATAAAGTTTCTAGAAAAGATATATAACCCAAAAATTAAAATACAAAATGTTCTTAAATATTAAACCAATATATTTGTTTAAATTTTGAGGTTGTGATCATAGTAATGTGTTGGATCTTGCTTGCATTATTTACCTTTTGGTGTAAATTTTTATTGAGATTTTATTTATTTATTTTTAACAAGAGTTTTATGTGCATTAGTTTTTTTGGTTATGGCGCTCGTATACTTAGTTCCTTAGTGCAATATAAGTGTTTATTGTGAATATGTTCTATGCATTGATTGTGCTACAACTAGGTTGGAGCCTTTGTTTAGATAATATGATGCTGAGTTAGAACTCAAGGACTAGAAATATGAGTCTAATTGGGAATTAATTATAAGATGGATAGTGGATGATGAAATAAAGTATTATATTGTCATTAGATGTCAAGGAAATGACTCAATAATCCTTATGGAACTTAGGTACAAACATGACGGTAGTTCAATGAACACCTAAACCAATATTCTTGTAAATATTTTCAATAAGAGTTGGTGATTTAATATTTAAAATAATAATATTTGTATATTCAATTTTTTTTTTATCATGATTGATATGTCTAGTTAAACCAACAGATTGACATGCCTAATGTATGTACATTGTGGTCCCATAACGCACAATTCTTTGGTTCATTTTAACATCTTTAGAACATATGGTGTTGTTTAACTACTAAGTTGGTTAGAATAAAAAAATGAAACCAAATATATTATATTATCATCAAACATGAGGGCACATACAAATTTTTACTGGTTAGATTAACCAAATATATTAAAAATTTCATTTTTCCATTTGAAGCTTCTATAGTTGAAACAATATTAAATGACATAGTGAAGACCGTAAATTATCTTGACAAATTAGAATTCATTTATAGAGACCTCAAGCATAATGATATTTTGGTAGATTGTTGTCATAGTCAAATTGAAAAATATTGGACTATATTTTTGGATGATAATGGGAAGTCCAATAAAAGAATTCTATAAGGTTTCTTGGGAACACTACAATAGAATTTTTTTGAGGTGTACCTCCTTACATGAAGAAAGAGAAATAATTTTTTTGAGTGAGTATCATCTCGTGAAACATGGGCCTTGATGTGTGAACAAGATTAAAAAATAATAAGGGATGGGTTAGTTATAGATACCAAAAGCATTCTAGTTAATATATATTTTATTCTAGGTGGGTGCACTCTAGTTAAATTAAATAAAGGATTAGTTCTAATATTTCTCTGTGAAGTACATTATGCATGCCTATAATTTACTATTGTTCTATTCATGTTAAGATGCATAGAAAGATTACCATGTTTTATTCTATTGTACTAGGTATGTGCAGGATCATCATGGAAAAAAAAGGCCCTTAAGTGGCAATAAAAAGACAAAAAACCAGAGTTAGACAAATTCACATAAAAATTTGAATAATTTATCTATATTATTTCAAAAAAATGTAAAAATAGAATCTATATAAAATTGAATGTAGTTTTTAAACTACTAGACCTTTATTTAAAAAAAAAAATTCTATTTGGTGAAAATTTGAAATTTCAATGCAGTAGTATTTAAATTTCAGGGTAAAAATAATAAGTAGGTGTCTGTCTAACCACCCTAACCACAATAAAATGATAATATTTTTCTATAATATTTTAGATATAATTATAGGACTCATGTCTCGATGTGATGCATATTTTTTTATAATTTTTTGCCAAGTAAATAATTAATTATGATTTTTTTATTATAACTTTTAAAAAATATAAAAGCTTGTCTGTCTAACCACCTTAACTTGGTAAAAAATTCATGAAATTCACTTTTTTCTTTTCTAATCCTATAGTATGCAAAGCATAGAATGTGAAGCATATTTCAGATTCAAAAAATGTTATACCATTTGAAAGTTATAGATGTTTTTCAATCAGCCTATCAATCATGACTTTATTCATAATTCTAGTAGAAAATGAATAATAATTATTTATTAAATTCAAAGTAAAACACATTTTATATTGGTGGAAAGCTGAGAATCTCCTCTAAAAACCCGTTTCGTTTCATCAATTTTGGGTAAAAAAAAGTCGTCAGCCACATGGACCATCATTTGGCTTACATATCACCACTTTTTGGCCCATCATGATCTTGCACATACACTACTATGTTATTGGAATTTGATCAACCCAATAAATTTGTACGTGTCTTATAAAGTATTATATAGAAAATGTTTCTTTAGTATATTATATCAAGTCATTAGTTACCCATGAATCTAGAATAAGGTGTTATATGTTGAAAGGTATTTTTAGGTATTATGAACACCACATTGATAGCAATAAACCAATTTATATTTCAATTTTTTTTTGAATTAAATTTGTCCCAAATTTTTTTATTTAAAGACTATGTGAAAAGATATGAACTCTTTTTAGGGTAACTTTGTACTTATTTTAAATAAATTATACTTGATGAATAAGAAAAGAGGATACTCATGTAGTCCAAAATGCATGATTATCATCTTAGAATAGATTTTGAGTATATAGATTATATGTAGTTCAACGATGAGTGACTACATAATATGAGATGTGAAATTAATTCACTAAGTAAATGTTATGTCAATACATGATAATTTTCTAAATTAATGTTAAATTTGTACATGAAGCACACACAATCTACTAGGAGGGGGATGTGAATCAATAAATCTAATCAATTCAAAACTGGGCAGGTGCATGGAAATGGGTAGAAATTTCGTGGACAAATTATTTTTTCATCCCGAAATAGAGAAAACACGAACGTGTTATAGTAAAATGCGCTCGCATAATGGCTTGGTAATGATCGAGCCTAGGCTCGGTCATTACCGAGCCTAACGTGGGTGTGTTAAAACGCGAGCGCGTTATAACGCGCTCGCATTATGTTTTAAGTTTCAAAAAATGCACACATTTTGAGTTCAAAAACTGTGCATTTTTAGATTTTTTTTTTTTTCCAAAATGTGAGCGCGTTATAACGCGCTCGCGTTTTGGTCTACATTGAATTTTTTTTTTTCTCTTTTTCTTGTCTCTTTCTTCTTGTTATCTTTTAGGGAAACTATATACATGAAATAAACATTTAAGTATAAGTTGACATTTACATATGGATGTTTACTTTCTTATACTTAAGTTATGTTTCATGTATATAGGCAAGATGTTTGAGAATGGTTTCAGATCTCTAGGAGTTATAATGCAAATTCTAGTTTTTGGAAGATCTCAAAAATTTCAAACTTAGTCAAATTTCAATAATCAGCATGTCAAATTTCAGTAATCAGCAAGTTATATCATCTTTCTCTCTTTGTCTCACACATTTTTATCCCTTATGCTCTAGACCTCTCTCACACACTCTCCCCTTCCCTCTATACTTCTATCTATCTAGCCTCTCTCTCCTCCTCCATCCCTCCCTCCTTTCCTCCTTCCCTCTTTTCCTCTAATTTTCTCTATCTCCCCCTCTCTCTCTTCCTTCCTCCCACCCACCTTCCCTCTCTACTTCAATCTATCTAACCTATCTCTCACTACCTCTCTCTCTCCCTCCCTCCTCTCTCTCTTCCTTCATCCCAACCACCTTCCCTCTCTACTTCTCTTTGTCTAACCTATCCCTCTTTGCCTATCTCTCACCCTCCCTCCTCTCTCTCTCAATCTCTCTACCTTCCTCCTTCCCTCATCTCTCTCTCATTCTCTTTGTCACACTTCTCACCCTCTATCCCTCTCTCCTCCCCTCTCTACTTCTATCTCTCCCCCTCCCTCCTCCCCCCTCTCTATCTCTCCTTCCCTATATACTTCTCTCCATCTCTACCTCTCTCTCCCTCATTCCCTCTCACTCTCCCTCTCCCTCTCTCCCTCTCTCTTAATCTCCCAACCTTCCTCCTTCCCTTTTTGTTTCTCTCTCTCACACACTCCCTCCCTCCCCCATCTCTCTCTTTGGTTTAGGCTTTATGGTTTAGGGTTTAGGCTTTAGAGTTTAGTATTTAGGGTTTAGGCTTTATGGTTTATGGTTTAGGCTTTAGGTCCAACCCCCTCTCTCTCCCCCTCTCTCTTAGGTGTATCCCTCCTTCTATCCCTCCCACCCCTCTCTCTCTCTTAGGTATATCTCTCTCCCTTTAACTCTCTCTCTTAGGTCTCTCCCTCTCTCAGGTCTCTCCCACCCTAACAAGAGAACACACACACACACTCTCTCTCTCTTAGGTCTCTCCCTCCCACCCCCTTCCCCTCTTCTCAAGTATATCCCTCCCACCCTAACTAGAGAACACACACACTCTCTATGTCTCTCTCTAAGGTCTCTCCCTCACCCCCCTCTCTTTGTCTCTCCCTCTCCCACTCCCTCTCCCACTCTCTCTCTCCCAGTTCTCTCCCTCCCACCGCCTCTCCCTCTCTCAAGTATCTCCCTCTCACCCTAACTAGATAATCTCTCCCTCTTCCTCTTAGCCCCTATATCTCAAGTCTCTCTTTTCCACCCCATCTCCCTTTGTTATCCACTCTCCCTTTCTCAAGTATCTCCCTCCCACCCTAACTAGAGAACTCTCTCTCAAGTCTCTCCCTCCCACCCTAACTGGAGAACTCTCTCTCTCTCTCTCTCTCTCTCTCCCTTTCTTAAGTCTCTCCCTCCTATCTCCCTCTTTGCCTCTCCCTCTCTCTCCCTCTCTCCCTCTCTCTTAGGTATATCCATCCCACCCCCTCCCTCTCTCTCAATTCTATCCCTCCCAACCCCTCCCCTTCTCTCAAGTCTCTCCCTCCTACCCACCTCTCTCTCAAGTCTCTCCCTCCCACCCCCTCCCCCTCTCTCAAGTCTCTCCCCACGCTAACTAGAGAACACACACAGACACACACACACTCTCTCTCTATCTCTTTTGTTTATCCCTCACACCCCCTCAGTGTCTCTCCATCTCTATCTCTTTCTATCTCTCTATTTGTCTTCCACTCCCTATTTGTCCCTCTCTCTCCCTCCCACCCCATCTCCATATCTCAAGTCTCTCCCTCCCACCCTAACTAAAGAACTCTCTCTCTCTCTCTCCCCTATCTCTTAGGTCTCTCTCCCACCCCCTTTCCCTCCCACCCTAACTAGAGAAATCCATCTCTCTCTCTCTTTGGTATCCCTCTCCCACCCCCTCTTCCTCTCTTAAGTCTCTCACTCCCAACCTAACTACATAACTATCTCTCTCCCCCCTCTCTCTCCATCTCTACCTCTCTTTCAACTCTGTCCCTCCCACCCCATCACCCTCTCTCAAGTCTCTCCCTCCCACCCTAAGTAGATAACACACTCTCTATCATGTCTCTCCATCTCACCCCTCCCCCTCTTTTGAAGTCTCCCTCCCACCCTAACTAGAGAAATCTCTCTCTACCCTCTATCTCTCTCTCCCACTCATCCATCTTTCTCTCGTTCCCTCTCTCTCAAGTCTCTACCTCCCACTCCCTCTCCCTCTCTTAGGTATCTTTCTCTCACTCACTCCCTCTATCTCTCTCCCCTCTACCCTTAAACTTAAACCCTTAAACCTTAACCCTTAAATCCTAAACCCTTAAAACCTATTCTCTTAACCCTCTACCCTCTATCTCTATCAAGTCTCTCCCTCCTACCCCCTCTCCCTTTGTGAATTATCTCTCCCACTCATTCCATCTCTCTCTCTCTCAAGTCTCTACCTCCCACCCCCTCTCTCTCTCTCTCTCTCTCTCTCTCTCTCTCTCTCTCTCTCTCCTCTTCTCTCTCTCTCCCCTCTACCCATAACTCTCTACCCTAAACCCTTAACCCTTAAAACCAAAACCCTCTACTCTTAACCCTCTACCCTCTATCTCTCTTAATTCTCTCTCTCCTACTCCCTCTCCCTCTCTCAAGTCTCTCACTCACTCACTCCTTCTATCTCTCTCCCCTCTAACTCTAACCCTCAACCCTCTACCCTAGCTTTCCAATTCGGTGAAATTAAGAATGCAGTTTGAGGTATAGGTTTGAGGGTATAGGTTGAAGGATTAGGTTTGAGGGTCCAATATATATGGTAGAGGGTAGAGGGTTGAGGATTGAGGGTTGAGGGTTTAAGGGTTCAGGGTTCAGGGATTAGGGTAGAAGGTTTACTTGAGTTTAAGGGTTTAAGGGTTGAGGGTATAGGGTTGAGGGTTGAGGGTAGAGGGTATTGGGTTGAGGGTAGAGGGTAAAGGGTTAATGGTTTAGGGTTGAGTGTTTAAGGGTTTAAGGGTTGAGGGTATAGAGTTAAGGGAGTATGGAAGAGAGGGAGGGATGGATGAATGGAAATATGGAGGGAGAAGTGAGATAGAGAGAAGTAGAGAAGAGGAGGAATGGATAGAGATAAATGATGGTTGAAGATCTAATCTATAAGGTAGAGGGTTAAGGGTAGAGGGGAGAGAGATAGAGGGAGTGAGTGAGAGAGAGAAACCTAAGAGAGGGAGAGAATTGAGAGAGAGAGAGGGAAGGAGTGGGAGAGAGATAGAAGGATGGGGGGTTAAGGGTAGAGGGTAGAGGGTTTAAGGGTTTAGGGTTTAAGGGTTAAGGGTTAAGGATTTATGGTTAAGGGTAGAGTGGAGAGAGATAGAGGAAGTGACTGAGAGAGATAGAGACCTAAGAGAGGGAGAGGAGGTAGGAGGGATAGGTTTGAGAGAGAGAGTGAGATAGTGGGAGAGAGATAGAGGGAGGGAGGGTTAAGGGTAGAGGGTATAGATTTTAAGGGTTTAGGGTTAAGGGTGGAGATTTAAGGGTTTAAGATTTTAGGGTTTAAGAGTTAAGAGTATAGGGTAGATGGTTTAGAGTAGAGGGGAGAGATAAAGGGAGTGAGTGAGTGAGAGACTTGAGAGAGGGAGAGGAGGTAGGAGGGAGAAACTTGAGAGAGAGAGAGAGAGAGGAATGGAGTGGGAGGGAGGTAGAGGGAGCCTAGGTTAAGGGTAGAGGGTTTAAAGTTTTAGATTTTAAAGGTTAAGGGTTTAGTATTTAGGCTTAAGGGTAGAGGGGAGAGAGATAGAGGGGAGAGGGTAGAGGGTAGAGTTTTTAAGGGTTAAGGGTTTAAGGGTTAAGGGTTAAGGGTTTAGGTTAAGGGTATAGTGGAGAGAGATAGAGGGAGAGAGAGAGAGGGAGTGAGTGAGTGAGAGACCTAAGATTCCCTCTCTAGTTCTCTCTATCTCACTTCTCTCTTCTTCCCTCCCTCCCTCTCTAATTTTCTCTATATCCCCCTCTCTCTCCTTACCTTTATACTTCTCTCTATCTCACCTCTCTTTCTCCCCCTCTCTCTCTCTCCCTCTCTCTTCCTTTCACCCACCTTTTCTCTCTACTTCTCACTATTTAACCTATCTCTCTGTACATCTTTCTCTCTCCCCCCTCCTTCCCTCTCAATCTCTCCACATTCCTCCTTATCTCTCTACTTTTCAGCTCCATCACACATCTCTCCACCTAGACCTCTCCCTATTTTTGTCTCACCTCTCTCTCCATCCCTACCTCTCCCTATATCTCTCCTTTCATATCTACTTCTCTCTACCTAGTTGTCCCTCTATACCTATTTCTCTCTCCCTCCTTGCCTCCTCTCTCTCAATATCTCCACCTTCTTTCCCTCTCTAATTCTCTCTCTATCACCTCTCTCTATCTCTCTCCTCCCTCTCTACTCTCTCTATCTCTCCCTCCCTCCCCCTCTTTCTATCTATCCTCTCTCCCTCCCCCTCTTTCTATATCTCTTTACCTCCTCTCTACCTATATATCTCCTTCTATCTATCTCAACTATCCATCTTTACCTATCCCTCCCTCCTCTCTCTCTTCCACCAAAATTTACTCTACATCTCTCTATCTAGCCTACCCATATATACCTCATTTTCTCTCCCTCTCTCTTTCCCTCTCTCAATCTATCTATCTTCCTCATTATGCCTCTACTTATCTCTATCACCTCTCTCTAGCTCTCTCCCCTCTACCCTTAACCCTTAAAACCCTCTACCCTCTACCATAAATCCTCTACGCTCTATCTCTCTCCCACTTCCTCTCTCTCTTTCTCTCTCTCTATCTCACGTCTCTCCCTCCTACCTGCTCTCCCTATCTCAAGTCTCTCTCTTTCTCTCTCTCTCTCTCTCACTCACTCCTATATCTCTCCACTCTACCCTTAGCCCTTTACCCTTAACCCTTAAACCCTTAAACCCTCTACCCTCTATCTCTCTCCTGCTCGCTCCCTCTCTCTCTCAAGACTCTCCCTCCTATCCCCTCTCCCTCTCTTAGGTCTCTCTCTCTCACTCACTCACTCCATCTATCTCTCTCCCCTCTACCTTTAACCCTTAATCCTTTATCCTTAACCCTTAAAACCTAAACCATTAAACCCTTTTACCCTCTACCCTTAACCCTAAACCCTAAACCCTTAACCCTTAAACCCTAAACCCTCTACCCTATACCCTTAACCCTCCCTCCCTCTATCTCTCTCTCTAGTTCAAAAAAATCATTAAAAAACCCTAAGGTTTTCTCGCTTAAATTTAATATTTTCCATCAAAATATTAAATTTGTATTCATTTATATCCTATACTTTCCTTTACCATCATTCAAAAAGGCTAAAAAATGACTTATATCCTATACCGCTGCCCTAAACCCTTTAATTTTTTCTCCCTATCACTTTACCGCGGATAGCCTTCAAACAGTCTATGGTTATGCGGTAGAGGGTTAGCCTGGCGGTCATCAAACAACCACTTCTATACCGCGTGCAGTAAAATCTATACCCGCAGTAATGTGGTAAACTTTGTATGTTGCCTTAATTGTGTTTACCACTATACTGCAGTCGTTATCTTTCTGCTCGGCAGTATGGCGGTCTTAACCATCAAGGTATTCTCCCGACTGTTACCGCGCTACTGCGGTCTCCCTATAGACTATCTACAGTACCGCGGTAGCCGTCTTGTTGCCTGCCTTGACCTTCCACTAACAGTTTACCGTAGTCACCATTCTCACCATGTGTGGTACCACGGTGATTGTTTGCATTGCTTCCACGTTGGTGACTTATCGACCACTACGATACCGCGGTCTATGTTTAGACCGCACGCAGTGGCACCGTAAACATTTTGTGCCTAATCATTTAGCCGCCGATTATTTTTTATGACCGTTACCGTTGCCTTCTAACTGCTACCACTCTACTGCGGCCCTCAAGATTACCCTTCACGGTGCAGCGGTAAGGGTTTCCTTGACTACTCTTTACCGCTATACCGCAAGATGGTTTGTGGGAAGCCGCGGTTGGGTGGTGAATAAGATATGAAGTGATCACTAAGGGAGCGGTAGAGGTATAAAATGTATGAGCATTTTTAGAAAGGGGAGAAATGAATTTTAAAGGAAAAGATAGGAAAATAATGAGAAATTAAATGGGGGTAAGGCAGTAAATGAAATATTATGAAAAGATAGGAAAGTAATGGATATAAATGAATAAACTCCTTTAGGGTATTGATGGAAAATTTAGGTTCAAAAGGGAAAATCATTCAAGTTTCTTTAATGAATTTTTGGGTTCTAACAGGGTATAGGGTTTAAGGGTTTAGGGTTAAGGGTAGAGATGAGAGAGAGAGAGATGAGAGAGAGAGAGAGAGAGAGAGAGAGATAAATAGAGAGGGAAAGAAGGTAGATATATTGAGAGAGAGGAGGCAAGGAGGGAGAGAGAAATAGGTATAGAGGGACAAATAGCTAGAGAGAAGTAGATATGAAAGCAGAGATAGAGGGAGAGGTAGGGATGGAGAGAGAGGTGAGAAAAAAACAAAGAGAGGTCTAGGTAGATAGAGGTGGGAGGAGATAAAGAGAAGTAGAGGGTAGAGTGCTTAAGGGTTTAAGGGCTAAGGGTTTAGGGTTTAGAGTTAAGGGTAAAGGAGAGAGAGATAGGGAGTTAGTGAGAGAGAGAGAGGGAGGGAGTGGAA